>JAFVLL020018007.1:38607-133262 GCA_021397915.2 Tor tambroides | reverse complement strand
TATACATTATACAAGTTTCACTTTTTGAATGGAATTAGTGAAATAAATCAACTTTTTGATGATATTCTAATTATATGACCAGCACCTGTACATTAAAACGTTTTACACCTAAAGAAACGAATAGTACTTTGACAGAAAAAAAAGGATGTTTACTGGCATGGGATGAAGTCTGCAATCTATTCAAAATGAAATACAAGCATTATTTAAGGCTGGACTGCAACAGATTTTAAAACACTAGGCATCATCATACACCTGCTGACTTTGTAAATGGTTATAAAGGGGGAAAAACTGGGCATCATACACAAAAAGACTATTGTATTTCTATAATGGCATTAAAAACTCTTTGGCTATTAAGTGGCTCTACCTCCAAGCCAGTAGGTGGCAGTATAGAGCATAAACAATTTTTTATCTTTATAAATCTCTTTTTCAGTCCTGATGACCTGTCTGAAGTGTTGGCGGCTGGAACCAAGGAGTCTCACGACAAAGCAGAGAACTTGCCATTTGTCAAGGACTTCCTGAGGGGCCGAATCAAACGAGAGCTTTTTAAGGTGAATCTAGTTTTCATGGACTTTTGTAGAGTTTGCTAAAAGAGCCAAACTGGTTTTGACCTCCATACTGTTGCTATTTTGTCCCATAGCTTGGCACAGCTGCCCTGTACTATGTTTATTCTGCCATTGAGGAAGAGATCGAGAGGAACAAGGACCACCCCATGTTTGCCCCACTGTATTTCCCCTCTGAGCTTCACCGCAGAGACGCCTTGGCCAAAGACCTGGAGTATCTCTACGGTGAAGACTGGGAGAGCAAGATCTCCTGCTCGGCAGCCACGCGGCCCTACGTGGACCGCATTCATGAGGTGGGACGTGACGATCCGGTTCTTTTGGTCGCACATGCTTGGACCCGCTACATGGGTGACCTGTCAGGAGGACAGATTCTGAAGAAAGTGGCTCAGCGGGCTCTAAAACTGCCCCCTACTGGTGAGGGACTGAACTTCTACCATTTTGAAGGCATCCACAACCCCACGGCCTTCAAGAGGCTGTACCGCAGCCGGATGAATGAGCTGGAAGTGGATGCGGAGACCAAAGAGAAGCTGCTAGACGAAGCCAACCTGGCATTTAAATATAATTTGGATGTAAGAGAATTATTAAATATGGCTTGGCTTCCTTTTTTGATCCAGATCTTTTAAAGGAACAATTCACCTGTTAAGGAAAAATTGTGGAAAATGTACTCACCATCAGGCCATCCACGATATAGATGAGTTTGTTTCTTAATCCAAACAGATTTGGAGAAATTTAGCATTGCATCAGTTGCTCACCAATGGATCCTCTGTAGTGAATGGGTGCCGTCAGAATGAGAGTCCAAACAGCTGATTAAAACATCATAATAATCCACACAACTCCAGTCCATCAATTAATGTCTTGTGAAGAGAAAAGCTGTGTGTAATAAATTCATCACTAAGACGTTTTTAACTTGCGTCGCTTCCAATCAGTTCATAATATTGCTTTCTCAAGTAATTTTGTCTAAAACAGGAAAGAAATATGTACAAAATAAGCACCGTTTACAAGCAAAAACACTCCAAAACAGTTCTAAAACAAATATGTGAGAGGAAAACAGGAGATGGACTTTTTCACTGGAGGAAGCGTTGTTATAGATTATGGACTTGTATTTTGGCCAGAAGCAACGGTTTAAAGTTAAAACACATTAATAATGATTTTGTTTCTTACAAACATGCAGCTTTTCACTTCTCAAGAAGTTAATTGATGAGCTGGAGTGGTGTGGATTATTGTGATGTTTTTATCAGCTGTTTGGACTCTCGTTCTGACGGCACCCATTCACTGCAGTGATGTAATGCTAATTTCTCCAAATCTGTTCTAATGAAGAAAAACACTCTCATCTATATATTAGATGTAAGATCTTAGTACTTTTTCAGCAAATCCTAATTTTTGGGTGAATTAAGTACATTTATGTGCATTTAAACAATGTGTTAATAGTAATTGTTGTACTTCATCAGGTATTCACAGAGTTGCAGGAGATTGGGAAAGATATAAATGAGGAAGTGCAGGACATTGGCTTTCATGCACATGGGGATATGGGTGGAGACATCAGTAAATGCCCCTACTATGCAGCCAAGATGGGTGAGTTGTTAGCGACACTATATTTCTTAAAATATATTGTTATATTATGTAAATTTAAAATATTTTGCAGTCTTTACTCAACTGCTTCCCTCATTTTCTGTGTAGCGGTGAGTGGAAACACGACCTATGCATGTAATTTTGCCAAGATGCTGCTTCGACAGTCCACAGTACAGGTGATTCTGGCCACATGGGTCGCTGCTGTCGCCGGATTGGCTGCTTGGTACCTCATGTGATCACCTTTACCTGAGTCAGCCAATCAGCTGGGCTTCAAAGAGGAAAGCTTTCACTCACTGGGCCACTTTGTGAAAATATCGCTGCCGATCATATAAATATATAAAGTCACTGACCGGACTTTTAATCCATGCCACTTATCTGTATTAAACACAATGCTTTTAAATGTGATATTCTTTATCCTGTTTTCAGTCTCAGTCAAGAATGTAAGCACACTTTTAAGGGCATGTTAGAAGACATTGGAGCTGCTTAAAGGGAAACTATTAATGCAAGAACTGTATCTTTGACCATTTGTGATTGCAGTTGCATGTTGTAATACACATTTTCATAAAAAAAAAAATATTCAGGTACATCACTGTGGTGCAGTGAATAAATCATAAGAGTGCTGTCTCTTCAGATTTTTATATCCGTGCTTTACCAAAGCACAGAAAGCAGAGGAGAGTAGGGAGTGTTTGTCTTTAACTCAGTGTCTCACTAAAATATTCCCATATTTATCTGCTACACATAAAAGTAACTGGAATTATAGTAATTCTATAACTTATCCCTAAACCATGTAAACAATGTTAAGTACACAGAGTGTGGCTTTATAACCAACTGAAAACATGGACATTTTACATTTTGTTCTTGGGGTTACTGTATTGTTACCACCCAACCAATTAAAACAGCAAATATATATATTTATTGCACAGAAATGTACAACTTTTACACTCTCATTAGAAGGGTTTTACTTCTGTGGCTCTTTTTAGTGACGTTACGTTCAACATGGTAGCTCCGAAGCTTGTATCAAAAAAACAACTCAATTCACATTGAAGCACCTTGTCGGAGCTTGATTCGTTTTGCCAAAAGCACGTGATGTACGACGTCTGAAGCTTCGTTTGCCTGAAAACTACTAATGACTGCTTCAGTATCTGATTCAAATGAAGCAAACCTCAGTGCCGTTTCCTTTACATTTTATTACATTGTAATGCGTTTTTTTCCCCATAATTTATATATTAAGCTCAAATGAACTTTGCCCATGAAATAAGTCTAAGGACTGAGGCAGAGTTAAAACAGACAGATCACAGATTTAATTTATGAATTTAATTTATTTTACTTATTTTAGTGGCAGTACACCGACACAAATGAATGACTTTGACAATGGCCATTACTTATATACAATAAAATAAAACAAATAATCATTTGTAGAAGCAGATGTGAAACCAGCAGCTGTAATGGAACAGCTCTTTGTAAGGTGTTATTCATTTTTATGACCACTAGATGGCCTCAGCATAAACAGTGTTGAAAAGCTTCGAGTAATGAACCTTTTTCCGATTCTATCCACCTTATTCCTAAATGCGGAAGTGAGCCTATGGGCGAGACTTCCGGTTCATTAGGCGCTATAGGGAAATAAGAGAAGAATAACAACGTGCAGTAAACGGTAAAACTGTTTGCATTACAAACCAGTGTGTTCCTAATGAAGATAACACACTAAAATAATAATGTAAGACACACCAATTGCAATATCAAGCAGCAAAAGAGCGGTTTTGTACAGCTAAAAATAGCTGGAAGCGATTGAGACCGGAAGCGAGATCCATAAAATTTACAAATAGCCTTTTTACGTGAAGAATAAGGTGGATAGTGTTGAAAGCTTTGCTGGTTCAGAACGCTTCACTTCGCCATCACTAGCTCTTTTCTGATTAGATAACTGATGCTGTTGTAACACTTCCAATTAGCATCTTCAGGGGAAAAAATAAAACTAAATCTGTCGCGGCCTACAACTGCAAAACAGAGTTGCTACACCACCAACAAAACGTGATACAAAGTAAACAATATACAAATAGAAAGTGCAGGTAAATAAATGTGAATTAATCTAATTATCCTGCTATTTTTCAAAACTGATTTGTTGCTTTACTGTATTCTTTATTCATTTTCTAACGCTGTAAGGGCCCTGATATACTTCAAATGAAATCAAAGAACGAACTGATGTGTCATTTTGAACAAAATCAGGCCGAAATGAAGTCTGTTTTGAGTTTTTGGCAGTTCGAAACAGCTCACCGAACTAAGTTGACCAGACGTGCCACTTCCCGGGGACACGTTCGGCACAGGATTTCTAAATTGTCTAAAATAACCAGGTGTTGGTTGGTTGTTTGCGCTGCGCCGATCGATCGTTATATAACATCAAAGTACCGCGAGAGCGATTTGGAAACATGGAGTCGTCTGCTCTGCTCTATAGCTCTCGCGGTACTTTGTCATACAACGATCGATCGGTGCAGCGCAAACAACCAACACCTGGTTATTTACCAGCAAAGAAAACTTACAGCAAAGAAAACTTTCTGGGGGAGTTCGTTTTGGCTCATTCCACAGAGGTCAGACAGGAGAACAACATCCAAAACAACACCACCACCACCAAGTTAGTAGCAACATGAATACACTGGAGTATCGAATAGTTGAGCTGGTACAAATGTATCTGCACCTGTACGATCGCTCAGGGAGAGACTTTAAAGACTCGGAGAAGGCATTTATTGTTGTGTTTAGGGGATACACATGAGCGGCGCTACACATATTCACATTAATCTACACCCCACCTCCAGCAGCACGAGGGTGTACAGTATACCATTGCTCAGCCTTTTCAAACTTCTTTTTGCCCCCCAAATGAAGAACGAAAAAGAACTTCGTTTGAAGTATATCGGGGCCTTAAACATCTGTATGGGTCACTGGGGCGTAAAAAGTAGCCAAAACTTTTGCCGCAGAAATAATATACAAAGTCGAGTGAAATCCCGACTAATATAGAATCATGCTCTTATTTTAAATTTAGCATGGTGTGACAACAGGCACAGCGTTTATTTGCTACTGTTGGCTTTAGAGATGCTCAGGCTTAATGAGAATATCACGTTCCAGACACTCTTTGCACTCTTCCGCACTCAATTTCCTGAAACCTATATTCATGTCTTTTATGGCTTTCCTATAGGTTTCATATGAACACACAGTTGAACTTTTGCCTTTAAAGTCTTTATACATCATCATAACGGTTACATTGCTTGGTAAATATCGTCTGCTTTCGGCGTGTTCACATTTACAGTCACTGATAGTTGGATTGAACGATTCGATGTGTTCGTAAATTGGGGACAGATCTATTTTATTGGCAGGCGGGTGTCGCCCTCTGCGGTCTGGAGGAGGAACGGCACTGGATGCGTTGCCGGTCACGCTGACAATCACTCTGTCGTTTTTTGGGTGGTATCCCAGTGTGGTTAGGTAGAAGGTTTTGCAAACATCTTGAGGTTGCCCGAGGCTGTTATTTAGACGATACTGAAAAGTCTTTTTGCGTCTGCTGGGACCTCCCGTCGTGAAACGTGTTTTCAGTGATTGGGTAACTGAGTGAAATACAAAAGCCCATTTGTCGTTGTGTGACATGTCCTGATAGGTGTCAAATATTTCTTTTCTTCGAACATGCGGGATCTTCTCCGAACATTTCTTTCCACATGTAGGACCACAGGGTTTGCCCATCTTTGGTGCCTGTTGATTTCCTATTCGTATCGGACAGGATTCTTCATCCTTGTATGCCATTTCATCTTCTCCGCTCCCACTGTATGTTTCCTGTTTAATAGAATTGACATTGAAAGTGCCAAGCACCCACTGTGCAGTTTGTTGATCACTGATATGAACAGATTGAATCAGATAAATCTAGTGCTGAATAATACTGATATTAGACTTACCAAATTAGATTAATTATTCAAATAGATTTCTTCAACCGTTTTTGTTTTGGATTAAAAACCCACACCATTTATTTATAAAAGTAACTACAATAAGACTTGTAAGATAACAGTAGGCAACTATGAGTAACTGACACTGTTACCTACCACTTTTACTCTTGTTTCCGGACAAGATCGAAGATCACTTTCCAGGGAAGTTAATGAACTCAAATCTTCAATTGGACATTCTTTTGGACTTAAATGGTTAGCCTCTGTGATCTCAGAAACATTGTTTGCTTTGAGATCTTGCACCATCCTCATAATCTTCCTCTGCTGCTCCATAAGAATTTCTTGTTTAGTTAATATGTCATGGAGAAGTGCTGAAACAAACACAGGAATTGCAAAGTTTACCACACTACCCACGCTGTGAAACGAGCATTACACTTAGGGCTGGGTTTTGACACAAATTTCACGATTCGATTCTGATTCACAAGCTTGCGATTCGATCAATATTGATTATCTTGGATTTATCAGGTACAGAACATGCCAGATTTTCATTTTTTTTTTAAAAGGCAGCGGCTATTTGCACTAAGTGTAAATAGCAATTAGATATGATTTACAAAAATGGCATATTTTCTTAGCAAAAGATGCTATTAAGTGCAAATAGCAATGAACTGTATTTACACTAAGTGGAACTAACAGTATTGTTCAGCGATATGCTATTTACATTAAGTGTAAATAACTATAGATTCTATTTACACTGTTAAAATAGAAGGATTTTCTGCTATTTATACCACTTACTGCAAATAGTGGCAATTATCTGCACCTCAGTATTGTTGTAAATTATAAAACAGTAAGCAATAATGTATTGAGTGTATATTATCATATTAAGTGGATGCCACCTTATTGGGACAATAAAGCCCTACCTGATACTTTATTTTCAACTTTTTATTATTTCCTTCATTTTTATTGAAAATAAATGCCTTTCCGATGTGATATGAGATTTGAAAAGGGAGAAAAAAAGTTTGACAAAAGGCGGATTCGAACGTGGGTCGATTGCATCAAAAAGACTATAGCTTGCATTTTACCCCCGAGTTCACAGACAAGGCTTAAGTCTTAGTTTAGTTTTAGTCCTAGACTAAAATGTAATTCTGAGCTGATTCAACTGAAATAAACTTGCACTGATTGATCTTAAAACATATCAGTGCTTTTGTATTGTCTCAAGATGCACATCATTAATGTTTTTTCTAAGGCATGTTAATAAAAATGACTTAAATGTCCTAATTGAACTATGGCCTAATCCTGGCTTAGTCTAAGCCCTGTCTGTGAAACCGGGCCTTAGTGTAATTAGCTTCTGCCAACAAGGTGGGCAATTTGCACTTAGTGTAAATAGACACTCCGTTTTTTAAAATATAAACATTTAAATAGTGGCTCTCATAAAAACGTAAAGGATTTATTCATACTACATGCATTAAAGATTGAAGAACAGTAAAAATTCTAGTGAAAGTTATATCGTGCATATATTTATAAAATGCTCCTCTCTACGCTTCATTTTTCTAGCTGACTAACGAGTTCATGTTCACCGAATATGTTTCTTCTGAAGTAAATGTAACAGTTTCACGTAACGTAATGTCACAAGCTGTTATATTATCGTCTTTGCACGGTTTAAACACTTATTGCGCGATTACATGAGACAGGATACGGATTTCGGTAAGTTGTACTCTTTTAACACCTTCAGATGTTTATTTTGTGGTGAAATTGGTATTAATGTGGAGGAGATGATCAGTTCATGTTTGCTTGGTGCTGCCTCTTCCTTGAACTCAGATCGCAGTAGTGCCTCTCACTCCACATTAAACAGCACCAAAACGGCATTTATTGCTTGAATACTATAATAAAAAAAATGGACGTAATTTGAAATCTGACACTTTGTTTTATATCAAACGTAACAAAGCTTATTGTGATTTATTGGATGGGATGCGCTACAGTGTTCCATTCATTAACTGAAAACAGGCTAGACTAATCGATTCTTGGGATTTAAGAATCAATATCGTTTTGTAAAAATGAGAATCGACTAAAATCGAGAAATTGATATTTTTACCCAGCCCTACTTACACTAGCAGTGAATAAATGTTAGAAACAGAAATGAATCTTACAGGTTATGAATGGGTCATAGCTTGAGAGGCTTTTTCTCTGGGGTCTGGGTGTTTCATGATGCCACGGTGACTGTGCCGGCTGCTCGGGCGACTGTACAGTTGTGTCCTGTGGCCATGTCAATTCACTGTTATGTTCTGTGATGTCTTGTGATGCTCTGTTAGAACTATTTGTTTGCCATGGCTGCTGGGAAATCTGGTGAGGCAGCAGAGTATTTTCATGCCACTCAGAGGCACGACTCGTCTCCAACAAGGATGGTCTTGAAGTTTCCGCGATCTGTGTTACACCCGGGGACTTTTGGTGACATACAGAGGGGTGATTCTGACTTTGTCCTAGAGGACTTGGTGGTAGCTCATTAGAAGCTGAACAAATCCTTTTGGATAGTGGCTGTATTTGAGGGTCTTGTGGCAAATTGTTTTTTAAGGGTGTGGTAGCCTCCTCATCGGTGTCATAATCATCCAGTAGGCACCTGTCTTGTCTTTAGTGAAGGAGAGAAATTTAATGATTACTAAATTTGATGAAGCGAGGGTGGCATGTTAATGTGAAAACACTATTCAGCGAAATATTCCCTTTTTTTAGTTAAAGAAATGTGCAGTTTAACAAATTAACATGCCTATCGATACAAGGACATGTTAGACAGGTCTGTGTTAAAGAATTACAAAAATATAAACAATCTTACTTTATTTTGCATTTTGGTGGCATCAGGGAGTCAGGCACAGCCTCTGACTGGAGATCGGTCTGCTGTTCTGCAAGAGGTAGCTTCTGGCATGCTTCACTATAATTATCTATGAAAGACAGAATTTAAAAAAAATCAGAACAATCCAAAAAGCTGTTTACCATTTAACCTAAACATAATGTGTACAGAAAGGATTTATACATACTTGTAGTATAAATAATTTCTACTTTATATGTAGACCAAGACTCGTGGGGTTGCTCCAAACACTTGGCTGCCCTCTGAACTCTTTCACTCTTGTATGGAGGCCATAAACACACACCACTCTTCACCCAGATTGCAGGCACAACATCCACTTCTTCAGTGTCATCAAAACTGACAATGTGGTACATGATTTCTGCAAGCAAAACACAAATGTGGATAAACAACATATTTCAAAAAAAGATAATATAAATCTGACAGATACATAAAAATCAATTGTGACTCTTAGATGTCATACTTACTAGTGTAGATTGTGTCCAAGAGTAGCTCAAAATTTCCAATTTCAATTCTGGGGGGAAAAAAAAAAAAAGAAAGAAAAACACACGCACTTCATTTTAAATGAAATTTCTGCAAGTAATTTTCAAAAGGAGATCCAGATATTAGGTCTAAGTGAAATCACAGCTAAAGTGAATCAATCCATAGTATACAACACAAATTCTGGGCCATACAACTTACTGAAATGTTCAACAAATGAGACAAGCAATGCATTGGCAAAGTCATTCATTGATAAACAGAATGACGGATTTGCTAAAATGCAAATTGCAGCAGATAAAAGCATGAAAATATTATACACTTGCTCAGCCAGACAAACTCTGACAACTGGCCTAGTATATTGAAGACATTGTCTTTATTTTGTTGCTTCCCATTTTAGTCTTTCTTTCAGGCCCCTTGGTTTTCTGGCAAATTCAACTGGGACAAAATCTTTTAAATTAATTAATCTCTCAGAGATTGCTTTTACTTGACGCCCAGAAAGACAACATTGTAAAGACCCACAAATCCACAAATCCAACAGTCTTAGTACCACACCAAGGCACAACAAATGCATATAGCCTAATCATAAGAAAAAACTAACCATCCCTATTCCCTATATTGTTTTGGACCAGAGGTGAGTGTCCTAAGTGGTGATCTTCATCCAAGCTTGCTTAAAAGACTCACCAGTCCATTGAAATGCATGAATCTAAGGGAAAGTAATGCGGTGGTTAATGTAAACGCCTGACAGAACACACCGGTCACATCCAGAATAGCCAGTATGAGATTTAATGCATTTGACTAAGGCTCTAGCAGGAGCATCACATATAACTGAAGTTACCTGTAACCAAAAAGTCTTACCACAAATAACAAATCCTTCTCTCAAGCTATTTACAAGAACATGTAGGTAGGTAGTCTGAAAGGGAAGTTGGTTTAGTTACACCACAAAATAAAGCAATTAAAACTGGTCTTATAATAACACAATCTGAAGAGATGAACTTTTAAACAAAGGTAGAGCATCTATATTTAGCTGCTTGAATACATGTCTTTCTGGAACTTTAAAAGACAGGTTTTCAAGCGTTTTACCAAGGCAGTTCAATATTCCCAAACAGTATAAACAGCCGCCTGATAACTCTTCCAACACATACTGATTTGTTGTTTTGAGCAAACAGCATCCATCTTTCGGAGGGAAGGAGTGCAGTAAGAGCAACCAAAGAGCTTGCCAAATCACCTCCTCCTCGCTTTCATTAGCATCGATCTCAAAACTGGCAACACTAGCACTTGCTTCAACGCCATCTTCGGTTGGCCTCTTTCCAGGCTGAGAATGAACTCGTTTACCCAAAGATTCAAACACCTTATTGACTCTTTTAACTACCTTCTTCGCATGTTATTTCGCTCACCATAAGCCCATAGGTTTTCAGTTATGCACTGCAGAATAATTCTAGCAACGCTAACAACATAAAACAAGTAAAGTCCAATCAGAGGAAAGAACTGCACGCGAACAAAGAGTAAATCAAGTAACGCGCTGGAGAACAACGGGTGAAATCTACGTGTTAGTTGAGATTTAAATAAATGTTAACTTACCTTGAAGTATTAAAGCTCCAAAAGACAAAACGGCGGTTTTAATTTCACCTCCAGACTGTGTTGTGTTGTGTTGTTTGGGTCGTGTGTGATTCGTGAGGGAAGCCTTCAGTGGTTTTTCTGTGGGTTGCTAAGCAACTAAGTATATCGATCGCGCCACCTGCTGTCCTGGAGGATAAATTACGCCTATATACAATCTACTACACTATAGTATAGTAAAGGCTGACTGGGTTTTTGGTTAAATGGTCTTGTGTTATTTATCAACCTACATCCAAGTACATCCCTACAACTTATGTTTCATTCTTTTCCTATTCTATTTTATCTTTAGCTCACCTGTACATACAACTTCTTTGTGTGTATGCGTGTGGTTTATTTATATTTATATGTGTAATTTATTCACATCTTATTTTTATTATCTGTTTGTTGTTGTCTCTGTGTACTGGAAGCTTGTGACACTAAAACAAATCCCTTGAATGTGCAAACATACTTGGCAATAAAGCTCTTTCTGGCTTCTTACTTAAAAGCTAAAAATGCTAAAGGTCTGTGGTATAACATTTTATTCCATGACATAAAATACACCAGTAATGCTTCATTTAATTTTTTAAGGATGTATGTGTCTTGAAGAAGGCAGCTGCCAACATCTTCCTAAATGGGATTGCAGAGGTTGTCTGGGACTTTAAATGCCATGATGCCAAACAAGTACACTCATATATTCACTTGTCCACTTTCACATCCCCATTGTGTGAAATTGCAAAAATGACAAAATTTCAAAGTTGTATATTTGCTATATTTCTATAAGCTTAATGGTGGTGCAACCGTGGTAACCGTGTTAATTTGTGAAGATTATCATTCAGTGTTAGGAAGGTTACTTTGGAAATGTAATATGTGGGAACCAGGGTGATACTAACTTCTAGGTTAGCCTACAAAAACACATCAAATTACATCTCTGAACCACTCTATTAACATTTTCCATGAATTATGTGAAATAAAAACTTTAACATAACATCTTTATTTGTCACTTAAATTACAAAACAATATATAACGGTGCATGACATGAGAAAACAAACAAACAAACAAACAAGAGACTGTAAATTCATGACAAACTCCCAAATACTTTCTCAAAAGCATTTCTGTCCACCACTCGTCCCAGTCTGGTAGAGAAGTACATCGTTTCAGGACAGCTGTAGCGCTTTAAACGCAGGATCGGCTCTCCTTTAGTATCCCCCGAATCTCCCAG
Organism: Tor tambroides; assembly: GCA_021397915.2. Lineage (NCBI taxonomy): Eukaryota > Metazoa > Chordata > Actinopteri > Cypriniformes > Cyprinidae > Tor > Tor tambroides. The sequence continues at coordinate 121,079 of JAFVLL020018007.1, read as the reverse complement.
AGTCTTGAGATCTGACACAGGCACGTATATGTCCCGTCTGTGCCCCCAAAAGGTCAGGTGAGACACCTTTAAGATGGTCTGCGTTGAATCCAGATACATCATGCCAACCACTCGTCTGACATAGTGGCTTATGGAGTACAGCATGAGGCCGGCGAACACGGCGATGCCTGTGGAGTAACTCAGCAGCATTACTGACGCCTGTCCCTGCAGGTAGAGGAAATACACCGTGGGCAGTAAGACGACCGTGATGCCCGTCTGCATCAGTTTGAGTCTAGAAAGGGCCCGCAGGCCTTTGATAGCCGGAAAAGTGTAGATTGGACTGTATTTCCTTGAGGCAAGATCAGAACAGAAGGACGCAGGCTGGATCTGTACAGCGTGTGTGACTGTAATGGGCATCCATCGAACCACATGCGCCAGGACACTGCTGTATTGCAGATGAGAGTTTGAAATCAGTCCTGCACGATGGCACCCATAGAGAGGAAGACGGGAAATGCGGATTAATCGTGCTGACATCATCTGAGGAGACAGTAACCATGGTAACAATTAGTGATGGGCGCTTTTGAAGCACTGCTTCGTGAAGCTTCGAAACTTTTGTGAATCATTTGTTTCGAAACAAATTGGTTCGGAGCACGCATCAAAGTGCCAAAGTCACGTGATTTCAGTAAATGAGGCTTTGTTATGTCAAAACTGTTTCGAAACGTTTCGAAATTTCTATGGTTTGCCGTTGAGGGGTGATTTTGTGAACCTGTGAGACCGCTGAGATCGCCTCCCAGCGGCGAACCATTGAACCAGCGTCTGGTTTTTTCCTGATCTGGGATCAGGTTCATCAATTTGTAAACATTTTTTAACGAGATATTTGCATAACTAACCCCCGGTTTCACAAACAAGGCTTAGGCCTAGTCCCAGACTAAAATGTAAGTCTGAGGTGTTTCAACTAAAAGAAATTTGCACTGATTGATCTTAAAATATGTCAGTTCCTTTGTTTTGTCTCAAGGTGCACACCAGTATTGTTTTTTTCTAAGGCATGCTTATAAAATCTACTTAAATGTCCTAATTGAACTATTGCCTAATCCTGGCTTAACCTAAACCCTGTCTGTGAAACCAGGCCTAAAAGGATGAGTAGTAGTTAATAGTGTCTTACTGGCCTCTATTTACAAGCGCTCCATAAAGCAAACAAAACAAGCCCTGAAAACTAATATAAAACATTTTAAAAACACATATACAGACACTTCATATTTAATAGTATTTTATTATTTTTATAGTATTTAATGTATTATACTTTAAATAAAACATTTGCAATGGGTTTCTAAACCTGTTTTTAAGCAAGTTTTAGTCCAAGTTTGGTTACATTTACACAATTTTGACCAGCAGGTATCAATAGCATGTGATATTTTGACCGCTTCGAAACAGTGAATCATTTTGCGAATCAATTGGTTCAATTGATTCGAAGCTTCGAAAAGGTTCGTTTCTCCTATCACTAGTCACGATAGTTATATACGCTTAAAATTGACTAGATAATATAGCACACTTGCTTAAAAAATAAATTTACCACGTTTATCCTGTGGGTATAATTAGAGTAAGATAACGTTTCTGGCTGTCAAGGACCATCCTTATGTGAACCTAGATTGAGAGGATATTTTGCTAAAGTGTTTCAGGCGTCTACATATTCGATAACGAAAGAAAATACGCCAACGATAGCAAAATAATTCAATAAAATGTATTACTGTCAACAATTTATGCAGCTTTGAAAGCACTTACATCTCCACAAAAGTTCAGTGCAGTGCTTCTGTGAAGCGGGATATAAAAACTCAGTCGGCGGAACTTCAAACTAAAGGTCCTTGTGTCGTTAAATAATTTATATAATTTTGAAATACAAAACTGTTTTCAATTGTAAAACTATTATATAGATTATTGTATTTTTAGTTGCCTTTTTATTTATTTATTTTTTTCTCATCCTTTACACACGGGGATTTTTATGTCATACAATCCTTGTATGAACTCAGTTTGAATAAAAGGTATTTGCAACGCGCGTTCTAGACAGCTAAGATATAATAATGACAAAGAAAATACACAAAACAAATGGCCAAATTAAGTTAATGAAATGTACTAAAATTAACAATATATGCATTTTTGAACGCACTTGCCTATGCTCCAGACAACTTCAGTGCATCTCGCAGTGCTTGTGTGTGAAGCTGGGCACTTCAAAATAAAAGTCTCTGTGTTCTTATCGCAATGAAATAATTTAATATAAACCTATTAAATGTAAAATGTTTTAAAATTTAAAAAAAAAAAAAATAAATAAATAAATACAATTTTAAATTTGCTTATATTAGGCCTAACCAAAAATCTTTTAAACACAGGAACTTTTATGTCATAGTCAAGTTGTTATTTTCCATAGTAGGAAGTTTCCACCAATTGGCATCGCGTTAGCGAGTTATTATATTTTAGAGATCGGCACGCACTATAAGTGCATTTACTTAGGCTGTCATTAATATCAGTTAAAGCTGTTTATTGTGCTGAGGTCAGCAGTCAAACTGGTCACGCAAGCAATTTCGCAATGCATCCGTGATGTCACATTCATATATTTTCATGCCAGTTCATTAAAATGCAAGCAGGTTTGTGACACAGTTGTGTGGCAATGAATGACTCGAGACTGAACACTCCAGTATCATCATTTTGATGGCACTCGCGATGCGGAGATTATCCGAAAGCAACGACGCTTGTGTTAACCTGACGCTACATGTGTATTGATCACCGATCGATTATTAGCAGTAATAATAGCGCTCGCGGGGTTGTGTGCTCGCTTTCTCATCATGCTTCAGTTAGGAGATGAGCTCACGCTGTTCTCTGTTGTCTTCGTCGCGGTTCTGCTGGGAACCAGGAGCGCCGTCTGGCCCACGGTGCTCACGGCCTCTCTCTACCTCTTCCTGGCGATGTTCCGGTTCCCGCAGGCCCCCTCCAGCCGGGCCAGACAGGTGCTTCGGCCCGCGTCCGGAGCGTCGTCGAGCGGCGCGTCAGCGGTGGCGCACCGCGGTGGAGGACACGACGCCCCCGAGAACACCATCGCTGCTATACGGGCGGTGAGCAGCATGTTTTAGTGCTTAAATCTGTGTTTTTTCTTCTTCTCGTGACAGTATTAATTTAGCAACTTAAATTCAATTAAATTCAGCAATTTAAGCTTATTGTTAAAGGCCACACATCATTCTTGATAGTTTTTTTAAACGGAATGTTACATACAGATAATTACATACAGAGACAAAACAAAGAAAAGGAAAAGAAAAAAAGACAGAAAAAAGTACATGCAACCAGCCAGGGTAAACAACAACAACAACAACAAAGTACATCTTCAGAAGACACAATGGATGAATAAAGAAATACAGTTTTCATTGCTTTCTGATGAACAGAATTTTCCATATACTTGTCTAAGTCAACTCTGAATAAGAAAAAAGAGGTTTGGAGCCAGTAATTTTTTGTTTGTGTATATGAAATTTGGCTAACTGGAAACAAATGAATAATATTTTCCTGTATCTTCTTTTAAGTGGTCAAATAATAATAATAATACCTTTAAAACAAAAAGAGAAGAATCCCTTACAAAATAAAATTGGACAAACATTAAAAATTCTGACCAAAAATTTTCTGTATAAGTGGATTGCCAAAACACACGAATGAAGTCGTCTTAAGCAAAAAAACAAAAACTGCAATTCACGTCAATGTCTGACTTATATTTCCTAAGTGTTTAAGTGTTATTTCTTTTACTTTATCGGTAAGAAGATATCTATGAAGCAAGGTCCATACTTTCTCCTAAGGTATATTCTTCACAATACTATTCCGATATGGTATTACGTAAGGGATTGTTGTTATCTCTCTCTGGAAGACAACCCTGATTTTACAGTTTGTTGTTGTTGTTGTTTTGTTGATCTGCAGAAAAGCAAACACTTCCAATCACTGTGTCAGTTAAGTCCAGAGAATAAGTACATGGCCATGGAAATGTAGTACCTTGCAACAGAAAAAGACACACCAAGGAATGGCATTGAAAACAACAGCATATTCCTCAGCAGATACAGGAATATTGTATTTCTGTAAGAAGTCTGAAATCACTCTTGATAGGTGTCACATCACTGACAGAAGCGACGTTCGATTCGTGAGCGACTCGTTGTTTTGAGTCGGATCTTTTCGATGAATCTGTGCAGCTTGTTCAACTGTTGTTGCTGCTGGCTGATTAACAGAGAAACATTTCTTTAAAACATGTCCGACTCGAGATGAATCGAAAGCCGGGGAGTGTTGCAATGCAAATATACAAGCAAATATTTTTATATTTAGATTGTTTATAAAACAAAATTTTCATGTATTCATTTACCAGGCGCCTTTTTTAGAGCTAACATTATTCACAGTATACAATGTATAATTTATATGAATTCTATAAAATGCATTGCATTTACATATACATTTTATGTAATATTTCTGTGAGCTGAACTGAGATGCTAAAAAGGCAGCGCTCAAGAAAATGTGTATCTAGATTTTACAGGGTTTTTTAAAAATTTTATTTGTTTATTTATTCGTTTAATTTTTTTTGGCCATTCCTAATTTGCCTCTCGCGTTTTAAAAACGCATTCTGTGTGAATGGCCCATTAGCCAAGATAACTTGGTAACTGTAAGTTGACTCTTTGCCAATGAATGGAGGGGCTAACCATGTATATATTTAATGTATATTCTTTTACTGCACACTGAAAATAATGTATACTTCCATTTCATTTTTTTTTTTTAAATCACTATCACGTTCTTTAACCGCAAAAGCTCATTTCTCGTATTTCTTGTACCTTTCGCACATTGTGAAAGCATTGCATTAACTTTGGTTTTGTGGTTTTATGTCTTACACCAAGCACTGGTTTCTTCCTCTTATAATGACTCATTTCTAACTGAAAGGCGAGTGAGAATGGAGCCACGGGTGTGGAGCTGGACCTGGAGTTCACGGCTGATGGGGTTCCCATACTGATGCACGATGAAACCGTAGACCGAACCACAAACGGGTCGGGACCACTCAGCAAGATGCTCTTCTCTGAGCTGCGCAAACTGGACGCAGCGGCCAAACACAGATTCAGGTTAGATGGGAAGAAAGACAGCCTCGTTTCAGGCATAGAGTATAAATAAGCAAGACCAAGTTAAAGACAGCAGGTGGTATGTTTTTGTTGGTTGCGAGCAGTGACCGTTTCCGAGGTGAGAAGGTTCCAACGCTGCAGGAGGCTGTAGAGGAATGCATCAAGCGCCAGTTGATCATCTACTTTGACGTCAAAGGTCATCCAGATGAGGTACCATTAACTGTCGCAACTTACTTTGAGTCCATTGTTGGTGGGACCGTTTCTGTGCACCACAATCTTGATCCACAGGTTCCTGATTTGCAAGAACTTTATTGGTTTTTGCATAAGGAAATGTTCATGTTAATACTTTCTTGTATCTGTTGTCCATAGGCAGCTGCAGCACTGAAAGAATTATTCCGGAAGTATCCAGTGCTCTACAACACAAGCATCGTCTGCTCATTTGAGCCCAAAGTCATCTATAGGGTAACGCAATCAAGCCCGACTGCATTTGATGTGATCTGCATTTCCTCATTTTTTGACAATTATACACTAATATAAAGGCTGATGTTTTCCAGATGCGGCAGGCGGATCCTAATGTGGTGACCGCATTGACCCATCGGCCGTGGAGTCTGAGTCGGTTTGGCGATGGGACGCCGCGGTTCTCATCCGCATGGAAACACCACTGGATGCAGGTGTTGGATGTGCTCCTGGATTGGGCCCATCATCACCTGCTGTGGAACCTGTGTGGAGTTTCTGCCTTCCTGGTGCAGAAGAACTTCATCTCGCCGTAAGTCAACATGTCATTATTGCTATTTTTAGATTATCATTGTGAGGCCATGTCATTATGTGCATTACATTACTGTAAGGTGTTTAACACACCTACCACAGGTCCTAAAATAAATTGTGCATGTCTGTCAGTTACAGAAAAGCAACTGCTGCATGTAACCGCTGAAATGGGGAGTTGTATTAAAAGTGACCACTGTGTGGTTGTGTTTAAGCACTGACTATTATCCTTGGCCACTGCTACACAACCCTAATGGGCCGCTCACACAAAACGCGTTTTTCCATTCCAATGCGATACTTTGTCATTAGCTATGTTTCCATCCAAAGTTACGAATTAAATTTATGCGCAAAATTGGAATATCACATAAAACATTTGCAAATAAAGCACCGTTTCCATCCAGTGAGTTGAACAGTACAAAATCGTCACTTCCTGATTAACTTGTGCTAAATATCTATTTTCTGCAGTAGGAGAAGGCAGCGTATATAGTTTATGTATACAATAAATTACAAGCTTCAGAGCGCGCAGACGAAACGCGGTCATCTTATCTTATTTTCAGAGCCTGCTGTTTGGGAATGCAGTTCTGGGAGTTAATTATAACGAAGCACTTTGACGAGACCTTGCTCAAGCATTTTAGAATAACAAAACTAGCATTTCAGATGCTGTGCAATGAGATCTGTCCATTGGTTGGTCCAGTTCTATGCTGTCCCATAGCAAAGTCACGTGTCTTTTTTTAATGCGCATTAAGGAATTTATTCTGTAAAAGAGTTTCGTAGTTTATGCGCATGTTTTCTTATCGGATAGGAAATTTATCCTACTTAGTTGAGCGCATAAGTTTTTTTAAGCGCATTTTTAGAATTTATGCGCATCTTAGCATTTCCATCCAGCGTTTTTTATGAGATAACCCAAAATGCGCATAAAAATAGGTGGATGGAAACATAGCTACTGTTTTTCTATGTAAAAAAAAATACACGCTAGACGGATGTGTAAAATGCGCTTGCATTTTGTGTCTTTTGCAGCGTCTTGCACATGAACGCTGCATTTTTAAGACGTTAAAAGAATTTCAACTTTTATATGTAGCGTCGCTCATCAGTGTCAATTCAAAATCTGTGGACCAATCAGAAGACACTGGAGGCGGGGCAAGCGTTGCAAGCTTTTGAACATGGTTGTGCCTGCATGAATGATCATGTGACGTGTTTTCGGTTGTGTAGTGTGGATGGAGATCGTTTCTGAAACAGTGAAAACGCCAGTGTAGACGAGGATCGTTTTAAATGCCGTTTTAAAATGAAAATGCACTAGTGTAAGCAGGGGCTAAAAACGGCATAGAATAGTGCTTAAGTGCACAAATTGGGATGCAAGTAATGTCTTGGCAAGTTTACAAGTACCAGTCACATTTGTTTTCTGTAAAAGTTCTAATTTTGTTTTTCCTGGTATTATTATCTTATTGATGCGGTTAGATTTCGTCAAATACTATTTAAATAGAGTGCTGCAGGAATGACATGATTTTGTAGGCCAACCCTAAAACCAGGAAAATCACCTGGTTCTCTTGACAAAAAGCCAGTAGGATTTTTCCATTGGCTTTTGGGTTATTGCAGAAAATACGCTCAGTGGCCAACAAAAGTTAATGATACTTACACGTTCTGTTCATAATAAATGTTAATCTTTACAAAAGAAAACAGATTTTCTTACTTGTGAAGCCTAATTACATTTGCCAGAAGTAAAATGCTGAATGTACACTATAAACGAACTACACCATGGTCACATGACTTCAACGTCACCACCATGTTTGAGTTAGAGTAGTTTACAAGAGCACACCAGTTCAGTGTGATGACATTTAATGTCCTTGGCAATCTCTGTAGTCCCATTTAGCCATTGTTAGCAATAGCCTTTTTAAAGAAAAGCCTAAAACTTAAAAAAATAAGTGGGGTTTTACTGATGTTTTTTATGTCGTAGAATAAAACGTGAAAATATCTTGAGCTTGTGTTCACCACAGACCTTACTTCAGCCATTTAACCAAAAACCCATAAAAAAAACAAAAAACATTGACTTCGGGACAATGGAACGGGAAGTGGTAAAATGCTAATCCATTTCTAGGTTTTACAACTCATTCCTGCAGCACTCTACAATAAATGCATTTTTGTATGAGAAAAAAAAGAAGTATCAGTATAAGAACATTCAAAGCTGATCTAATCAGCGCCATCTACAGTATAGGGGTGTGTACTGCACTTTAAAATGGTCACTGTTTTTTCTCTAGGGACTATGTGCAGTACTGGGCAGCCCGAGGCGTAGAGGTGGTGGGCTGGACGGTGAACACGGCTGTGGAGAAGCAGTACTACCAGCAACTACTGAAGATCAATTACATCACCGACAGTCTCGTAGAGGACTGTGAACCTCACTACTGAAACGCCACATTGTACTATCACTAGCTTAGGCCTTTTATATTCAAGCAACTAAACTGTTCTGCTTCACTCAAACTATTGAAGTATGTGTCTATAATGAATTGCTCTGATTTAGGCAGCATGCTGTAGAGACTTGAAATTTACAGAGTAACCGAGTGCTCTCATTGTGTGAAATTTATAATACGGGAGATGTAAATATCAGTGTTCGAATGTACTGTACACACCCACTCAGGTGAGCCAATTTGACGATATAGATATCATGTCATCAGTTTATTTCCATTTTAATGGCATTGTTCTTTTAAGAAAGACATTTTTGAGGAAAGTAAGGGGAATTTATTCAGTGAACCTGCTACTTTTTTTACTGCTACTTCTGCAGAAACACAGCATTGGAAAAATTGCTTAGCTACAAACTATTTAGACTAATGTACGGCTTTTCTCTCATTCATGAAATTAGTTGTGTATTCCTTGCTCTTTCATGTTTAAAAGTCTGGTATTGATAGCTAATGAACAGGTTACATGTAAAACGACATTCTGTAGTTATACCTATTTTAAGAGGGGTCAAGAAATGTATAAGCAATAGGTCTTGATCTGAGGTAAGATCTCAGGCAGCTATCAAACGCCAACCTTATGTTGGATACATAAATACTAATTCAGGATTACTTCAAAAAGTGGCATGTTTTTGTTTTCTCTTGTGGTAATACTTAAATAAAACTATTAAATTCTTAATTAACAGCCATTTTGTCCCAGTAGTTGCATTTGTGTAACAATCGCCTCAGACGGTTTTTCTTGTTATATTCAGTCATATTAGTTTAAAGACTGAAGGTGTCACTTCAGTGCCTGCATTGCAGATTAGCGAGATTAACCGTATGGTTTGACCCACACAAACTGTTAATGTGTACCAAGTAAAGCCTGGCCGGTTTCCACGTGGTGCGTGAAGCGCGTCGCAGCTGCGCACATTTACGCAACCCGTGGTCTTTAATGCGCGCTTGTCTTACTGTACACTTTAATCAGTTTAATATGTTTGCGGACATGTAGATGTTTAGATTTTACACAAGAGCTCGTGGTTCCCGCGCGGAGCGTCGTAGCAGAGCACACAATTCAGTGTTGACAATATAGCAATTGTGTTGCTAGATTAACAACTTTTCAGACTACCCTAGCAACTTTTTCTTCAAAAAGCACCTAGCAACAAATTTAGCTATTTTTAAAATATATTTGGCATCTGTGACTGTGAATAATAAAAAGGCACACATTTTCCCTCAAAATTACACAAAAAGAGGAAATCAAAGGTGTCTACACATATCACATGGATTAAGTTGCTAGTTGCAGTTGTTTAATAATAATTGTTCATTTATGATAACACCTTGTTATTAGTTTGTACCTGTACTTGTTGATAAGATCAGTTAAAAAAAATGTAGAAAAATAAAAAAAGGCACTGGTAATTTTCTGTCAGGACATTATCCGTTAAGTTGTAACCTGAAAACACAAAATACAATGCGTCATTTTAAAATGAGGTAAAAAACAAACAAAACAAAAACTAAAATCAATACAGAAAATTCCTTCAAATAAACAATACATTGTGCCATATTTTACAGAGTTTTCTGAAAGTGTAGCATACTAACTACCAATACGCTGCTTAAAAATATAATTGTTCGTAATGTGTAGTTTTAATAAGAAAATAGATAAAAGCGTCTGCTAAGTGACTAAATGTAAAATACATAAAATGTGTAAATGTTCAATAATTAATTGTATTTAAAAATACATAAATGCTATTTATATTTTAATTTTATGTTATATTTATTTTTTAAGTTTCACTAACAAATCTAAATTAACATTTCAAATCGTTTTCATAATCTTTTTTTTTTTTTTTGCTGAGATTTGAGTAATCATGGGCCTGTATCATAAAACAAGTTTACTAAATAAGACAGGCTTAATTTAGTTATTCTGACTTATTGTCCATTGATTTGGTTCAGACTAACTGAAATAAGCCTGGCTTGTTTGGTAAGCTTGTTTCATGAAACAGACCCCAGATCGTGTGTCCTCTGCAGGTTTGCGTTGTGATTACATCATGACGTCATCGCGCAATGACATCACAACCTCACATTTAACGTTTAGTCATTTAGTAGCAGACCCTTTTATCCAAAGCGGTTTACAAAGCAACTGCCTTTAGTAGCATTCCCTGAAAATTAGCTGGCAGCACTGCGCGCATTTGCGCAGCCTGACTTTATCATGATCGCGCGGTCGTTTATCATCGGTTGTATCGGCGGCGTGATGAAACCCGTGTTTAGACGGTACACAGAGCCGGTCTGATGGTGTCCACAGGGTGACTAGATGAAAGGTGACCCCGGGTGTGCGTCGCGGGGGCGTGCCGTGACGTCACGGAGGAAGGTTGCGATCTGACCGTCCCGAAATTACAGTAACAGTCAAGAACCAAACCAGAGCTCAGAAAGTTTCCTAGCGCGCCGCACTCTCCGCGAAGCACCCCGACGCGCAATCAGGGCAATAAACGCTCTTAACCTTGACTGACCTTATACACGCTCGCTGCGAGCAAACATACGGCGCTTAAGTCCCCTGGCTGCGAGCGTCTGCGCGGCAGATTTGGGATCAGGATCGCCGCTCATTTCCACGGTGGCTGCGTCAAGAGAGCTCCGTCGTGAAGCGGGATCGCGTCACGTTTTCTGGCGTGCATATAACCGTGACACTCGCGCGGACCGATCCGTAGACCTCGCGTGGATCCATCGTGCCGCAGGGGTTCCTCAGAAACCGTCTCTCACATGATGTACACAATAACCAGAGGTCCCAGCAAACTTGTTACACAACGGAGAACAGGTACAATCTCACCAGCACGCGTAACGTTACATATCAGGTCACGGTGCATCATGTATTTAGCGCTATTATAGTAGATATTTAAGAATAAAGCACGTGCTTCTATTTAATATGGTTATTGGGGTTACATATTGACAGATATTGTTTCTTGCAGGCCCTACGCAACAGATTGAGAGCAAAGCGAACGACCTGAAACCGAAGCAAAGCCACTGGCTTCTACCAGAGTGAGTGATAATAACATTTACATGCAATGCCTGAGCTCAAATTGATCTCTTCACGTGAGTTTGGTCGCTGAGGGGAAATTTAAAAATGATTTAACTGCGCCTTTAAAAACGCCACAGCGTCCCCGTCTCGTATATAAGCTTAGCACACTTAAAAGTATCCGTAGCAAGCAAGTTGGCCTCGTTTGTAAACCAGGACGTCCCGTTTTTTACGTTTTTACCGAGGTCGCTTGTGTTTTTCTTGCGCCGTGTGACCTTGCAAGTGTAGCGCGTGCGCGAGAGCTCGTGGATTGTCGGCGTGTTTGAAGATTGCGTCGCGCTTGTTTTCGTTTTCATTCCTGTATATATAGGTTAATTACTAATCTCTTGGGGTTGTAATATTATAACGCAAACACATGCTTGTCACACCTCCCTTATATACTCCCACAAGGACGTTGTGCTGCTTTCTAGGCTGGAGAGCGTGTCGCGGGACATTTTACAACAGGCGTCGCGTTTGTGTCTGTCATTCGCGTGTTTGAGATGTAGCTTGTTTAATTTGTGTCGCTTGTAGTGCTGATATAACGTTAATAAACAAACGGGTTTCATAACGCGTCGCGGTTACTATAGAAACGACAAGGTTGTGTAAGGGAGGAAATAGCGTTATTTGGTATTAAAGGAACAGTTCACCCAAAAATGCCCGTTTAGAATCCTGTATGACTATTTTTATATGTTAAAGAATGTACTCTCTTCCACGTAATGCATGTAAATGTTTTCATTTTTTAATGAATATACAATTCCTTTAAATTTAAATTATGCAAATGAGAGATGAATGCACTGTAAAAAGGAGTAGCAATGAGGCCAAATGTAAAAATCCAAGAACTTATTACAGAAAACCCATATTGATCTATTGTTTGTAGTTCACCAGCGCCTAAGATTGTATTTCACCGGGTGAACGGAAAGCGGTTCCACAGATCAACCTCTCCAAAAGCTGAAAATACTACTGAAGGATTCACCCCAGCACACGAGGAAAATGTTCGGTTTGTTTATGAGGGTGAGTTCATTTTCCAGAACACCAGTATTGTTTTATCTTTCACCACCAAGACCTTGAGGAGTGCCGAGGTTGGTGCAAGTAGTTGCCATGACCTTACTGAACTTTGAAGTGCGACCAACTGGATTCAACGCTCTCAAGTAACTTGATGTTTGTCGCAACTTTGTAACTTGTCTGATACTTTATTATAGTTGCAAGAGTTTAATCGTGTGCAAACTGAAGTTGTGAATGACTAGAGTTCAGACTCTCATTAATGTACTTAGGGAGGTAAGTTCACCAGAGTTTGTGTGAAAAAGGCCAGTTCTTATCTTCAGGAGGCTGTTTGTGTGCAGGCCAGTCTCCACCTCCAGCGGCTGATGCAATGGCCCTCAAGGGCAGTTTTCATGCTCTTTTGTACAATGCCAGGCTAGTCAAACTGAGGTTTAATGTTTTCTAAAACTGCTTCACAGTCAATAGAAGAGAGCTGTGCGATCCGGTAAAACCTTGCAACCGGTTTAGGGAGTGTAAAGGAAGCAATTATAATTGGTATAAGACGTCCAAAAGTTTTTAGTTGCCAATGAGAAGATCATGTTCTTTTGCTGTGATGCATCGCATTTGTAGTGTTTTCACAAGAAGTATTTTGGGATGCAAATTAGGACAAAACATGTTTGTTTGTTTTTTAGTTTGTATACCTCTCTATTAATTTTTCATCACTGAATGAAGGATTTTAAAAGACATTCAGATACAGACTTGTACACAAATGAATCGTTCCGGTTTCACAATAAGCCATTCATTGAAAAAAATCAACTCAAATTAATGATTCACTAACAAATTAGACATCACCATGACTTGCAAATTTTAATCTACACGAGAGCAATATATAAAGAGTTTCTGCAGGTTTGATGAAGATAAATGTAAGACTTTTTCCAAGAGCCTTTTAAGACCACTTAAAGAAGATTTAAGGAATTAATTAAAGGGAGCAGAATACGTCAATAGATTTTCTGAATGTAGATGTCTAGAAAGCACAATGTATTAGCAACACTTTAAAGTTTGAAAAACAGCTTCCAACAGATTTCCATTACTTTCCTTTTACTCACTTTACAAAAAAGCTCATTTATGGTATAAAAATGACACACAATAACAAGTCTTGTTTTATGATAAACTAATTAAAATCTGATTTTTTTTGTAATGCATGCAACATGAATTTTAGACTTTATGCTCTCATTTAAGACCTTTTTAAGGCCCTCATTTGTGGAAGACTGAATGAACACTTTTAAGACCCATAGAAGCCTTGATATAGCTGCTAACTACTTTAGCAAACACAACTAACTAGTTAATTGTATATTATGTATTTTCACTATATATATAATTTGTAATGTTATACTGATACAATATCTTATGATTGCAGCTTGGCAGGAGGTGGAACAGAAGCTCGGAGGGGGATCCCAGCCAGAGAACGGGAAAGGCCCGGTGCAGTACGCGGAGAGAAGCCCCAATCCCGGCATGAAGAGTCAGTCTGGGACTTCTGTCCTATTTACTTTCTTTAAGAGCTGAAGAGACCTGATGCTTCTATTTTGTAGATTTGTTCTCAATTTTGAAGGCCTCTTCTGTCTTTAGGATACACAAATTCAAATTATTCATTTAAAAACAAAAATAAAAATCGTCATTTACTCACCCTCATGCCATTCCAATGTGTTTCTGAAGCACAAAAGGATCTGTTGTGAAGAAAAGCTGCTTCCACACTACAAAAGAAAATAAAAAGTCCATATATTTTGTGTGCTGCTGTTTAATTCAAATATGATACGATCTCACCCAGTCTCTGTTTTTCAGATTTTGTGCCTATTGATCTCGAGGAGTGGTGGGCCCAGCGTTTCCTGGCAAACATTGCCAACCTGTCATGACAGGTGCATGATGGGGCATGAGGAGATGTGGCTGACCGGTCCAGACTGAGGCAGTGCAGCCTGACTCTCCTGCTGAGCTCAGGTGATCATGCGAGAGATTTGCACACTGTATGAATTCAGCCCTTCCTGTGGAACTGTTTGCCCAGCCGGACCCAGACTCTCTCTCATGCACACGGAAGATGATCAGAGATTTTTCTTCTGCTTTTCTCTCTTTGTTAGAATGCGAGATGTCTGTTTTTCTCGGCAGATCTTTGCAAAAAAGTGATGTTATAAAACAAACAAAAAAAGTCCAGTAAAAGTTTTTCAAGACATCTTTGGTATGTGATTTTGTTCAGCGTTGGTCACATTTTGATATCATTGGGTGCAAAGATATTTATGGGTCTTATTTTCCTATATGATTATTTTCTATCATTTTATTTAATCATTTTTGCATTGTGATTTTTTTTTTTTTTTTTTTAAGTAATTAAGTGAAATTCTTATTGTGATATAATAATTTCTGGATACATATATAATTATATATTGTAATATAATTTTTTTTTTTTTTTTTTTTTGCATTACAGGCTAATGTTAGTTGTGTGAAATATACTTGTCTGTCATGAAAAAACATTGTCACAATGCAAAAAAAAGTCTTTTTTTCCCCCTTAATTTTATTCATGAAAAGTTGGTTGACTGCACATTTATTGACCGTTTTCGTAATTTTTTTTTTTTTTGGCAAGGAGTTTGTTTGAGAGGCACATTTTGGTTGAAGAAATCAAAAAACAAACAGCTTAAAATGAACCTATTCTTGTATACAAACATGTGACATTTACATTAAGAAATGTCTTTTAATTACATTATCCAGACATTAAATTAAATTCATTTAAAAAATAATATTTTCCATTTCAAACATTGTACAAAAAAAAACATCAATCTGAAACTGATATATAAAAAAAAAATACAAACATAAATGCATTTGTTTCAATCCTGTCCCTAGAAAAGTGCCACACTGAGTGTCACACATTTGTTTAGTTGAAAAGATGAAAACCACTATTGTCCTTACACAGCTTATTACTAAAATCATGTAGTTTTACCACATTATTTTATTTCAGCCCTCATGCAACTCCTCCATTGGGCTTAGCTGTTTTTTTCCTTCCTCTTCCGGCTGCACCGCCACTGGTTGTCGTTTTCACACGTCGTTTCCTGCGGGAAGATGCATTCTGGCCCTGTTTGGCCGTACTGAAAGTAATGCACTGAGAGTCCAGGAAGTCTAGTAGTTTAGCAGCACCTAACCTGATACCCGCCGCTTTCAAGCTGGACTGCAGCTCCGCCAGGGAGAGAGGCTGGTACTGCAGCACTCGCGCGTACAGCTTGGGGTCGGATAGGATAAACTGACGAACTGCGAGGAGTTTGTCCTTCTCCCGCACAACAGCCTGAGACGCTGTGATGCCCTCGCTGTCCGAGTCGTCGTCTTCGGACACACACAGCTCTGGGTTCGACCTGGAAAGAAGAAATGGGTTGAACTATGTTTCCTTGTAGCATTAATTATGTATATAGTCGTGTAAGAGCTGTACCTGTCAGACTCCGCAGTGGAGGATGTATTTGAGTTTTGAGAGGCTGATAAAAGCTCATCTTCTTCACTTGGTGGCAGTTTCACGGGTGAGTCAACAGAGGGCGCTGTAGGCTGCATAAAGGAGAGTGGAGCAGGCTGGAAGTTAGAGGCATTCAGGGGGCGTTGGGGTCCAGAGGTCTCCTCCTCTGACTCGGAGCTCTGCAGCTGGTGGGTGTATTGATGGATCTCTTTCAGCTTCAGAACCATCTGCTTCTTGGGCAGCGGACGCACGCCAAACCTGGACAAAAAAAAAAAAAAAAAAAATTTTCGCAGCTCTGTTACTGAATGTGTTTCTTTGGCTTTGTGATGCCAGAGACAAAACTGGATTTGATTCTCATTTGCATGTTGAATATTGTGAATGCTTAAATTTTATGTAAAGTTAATTTGGTTTAAACTAACTTCATAATGCCCCACTATAAATGTAAGGGAGTATTTGATGGAGAAAGATGCTTTGATTATAAGATATATGTTTATTAAGTACTAAATATTTGAACTTGTACAGAATAATTAAGAAAACATGATGATTAATGCCTACAACAGAAAACAGCCAGACCTAAGGGATCAAATATAAAATGTGTGAAGTACATTTTAATTTTCTGTAATGTGATATTAATCACATTCTTATTACTGTAATACAGTGAAGTTTGATAAACGTTTGTATTTCTTAAAATCACTACACTTACAATTAAAAAATGTGTTACATTACAGCAAACATTTTACAAAGTTAACAATGAAGTAAACAAAACTTAAGAACTTACTTTGCTACTGAACTAACTTCTGTAATTGTGACCAGTTAGTTAAAAGTCATTGCAAAGGTAGTTTTAGATAGTTTGTTGGTTCGTTATTGTGCTATGCAATGGCATTAATAAATGTTTTGAACTTTATAATACCTATATATTCTTTTTATGCTCACCTGTTGAGTTTGTTTTTGAGCTCTGGTGTCTCCATATCGGAAAAGCCTGGCATGGGAGTGATGGGCACCAGGGGTCCTTTATTCCTCTTTCTGCAAGCAACTGTGAAGAAAGTTAAAGTTTATTTTAAGAAGGTTTTCTAAAACAAAAAGGTCGTTCTAAATGCAATGCATAATTAACAGACCTAGAGTTTTGGGCTCCTGGTAAACACAATTAACATACCAACTTGTCTTACCTGGAGTCTTTAGTTCGGCAACTCTCTTGGCAGAGAGAGCTGTCAATCTCTGAGAAAGAGGAAGAGAAACCACTTCCTCTTCTTCCCAATCATCCCACATATCAGGATCAGGTAAGCTTTGATTAAATGGACCTGGACTTGGATCAGGAGTTTTGGTACAAGCTCCAGATGCAAGAGGAGACGTGGACGTTGGTCCCTTACCCTGGAGACCTGGCGGACTGACTGTACCTTCGCTGCTGTCAAGCCGTAGACTAAAGCGGGGCTTCTGGCTTCCAACTCCTCCATTCAAACCCCAGGAGTCATCAAACGCTATAGGAGGCTCGTCCATGCCACAAAATGAGTTTCCTGCAATATCCACCACTTCATCGACACTTCGATTTAGATTCTCTTCTCCCGCTCTTCCAGACCCATCCATATCGTTGAATGAGTTTCCGGCAACATCCACCAGTTCGTCAACACTTTGATTTGGATTTTCGTCTCCCACTCTTCTCCTAGGCTCATCCATGTCACTAAATGAGTTTTCCGCAATATCCACCAATTCTTCATCACTTTGATTTGGATTCTCTCCAAATTCCATTCGCTCTACCCCATCGTTGTTACTCTTTCTCGATCTTTCTGGATGACTGCAGCTTTGAAAGTTTGAGGACGGACTGGAGCATCTCTGCTCAAGAGAGCTACTCTGCTTCTTCTCAGGTGTCTTACTCGGGGAAGAACTCCTCAGTTGTAGAGACACCAAGCCAACTTTTCCCTCACTACCGTAGGATCTAGAATTGCCTCTACTATCCCTGAGCCGAACCTCACATTCATCAACCACAGGGGAGCCAAACGGGATCTGACATTGTAAGGAAGTGTCTGAATGGAGAGGAGTGCTACTTGAGGGCTTGGAGACACCCTGGGTTGGATGTCCCTTGATGCTGCCAATGTGGGAGCCATCAAAAACATCTGTAGAAGGAACCCGAGACAGTCTTAGATGGTGAAGTGGTCTCTGGTAACCTGGAGAGCGATCCGTATCAGAGCTACGATGTTCTTTAGAGGGACTCGGATTTGATTTGGGCAATTCAGACATGGGTACCGGCTTCTCTTTTATGCAGCTGCTGCTTGAAGAATCAAAGCTAGCATGTTTCAAACCACTCGAGACAGAGGAAGAGGAAGAAGAGGACGATGACTTAGGGAAGAGCTGGGTTCGGCGCATGCTAATGCAGGTCTGGGCAGAGCTACAGCGTGTGGATGGCACCGGAGTGGCTGGAATCAGCCAGGAAACCTCGGCAGAGCCATCAATCACGCTTTCATTCACAATCCCGGGGCTACAGTGCTCTGATCTGTCAGATCTGGCTTCTGTATCAGTCGACACCTGCTTGGAAGCATCTACCCGTTTGCCGGCATGGCCTTGGGATCCAGATTCTTTGAAACTGTTCTCTGTGACTTTGCAAGCATAGCTTGTGGACGTCTGAAGAAGTTCTGAGGGAGATTCGAAAGGAGACTGAGGTCTCAAAGCACGTTTAGTGCTAACAGCATTGTGGCCACCGTCTACATCCATTTCATCACCAGAATCTGAGAGAACAATGAGCTCAACTTGTTTGCTTTGAGATTCTGGAGGGGAAGCGGGGTTTTCGATTTTCTGGCATACTGAATTGTCTTTTGTTAGTGGAGATTGACCTGTGTGTTCACCCTCATGAGGAACAGGAGACACTCCAGGCATGGGGAAGTTAGTCTCACCTGACACATCGGAGCTTGGTGGAGGGCTTATAGACAGGTCGATCACCTCACTAACACATGAAGGGCGAAACAGCGCGGGTGTGTTTTGCTGTGGTTTGTGCGATGGCTTGTAACGTTGTTGCTGAGAGCAGGACGCTGGCGTCTGTGTCGGTTCCATGTATTCTCCTACAGACTGGGAGAATAAACGGTCATAGCTCTTGTCTAGACTGCCATCCGGGTCTCTGTTTTCATCTAATTCAGAAATCAAACAAACTCTCTTAGTCTCCAAATTGGGGTTTTTAAGGGTTTCTTCTGTTGGACTTGTTACCATGGCAGCCTCCATCCTATCCACGCCTTGTTTGTTACTGTGGCAACTGCCGGCAGATTTCTCTAAGAGGGATTCTGTCTCGTTCCTGTCTTCTGTCTCATCCCTCTTCTCATTTATGAGGGATGTATTTGCATCTCCCTCCTCTTCCTCGGTCTCGGTCGCAGCCTCCAACATCGTCTCCATCTTCCTTTGTGTCGCAGCAAAATCATAGATCTCGTCAAGCTCTTCCTCATCCACCCGGTCCTCTTTTTCTCCATCTTCTCTCTCTCGCTCCTCTTCCATGTCTCTTTCCTCTCGGGCAGTCTCTTTGAAATCATCCTCTTCTTCGCTGTCCCCGTGCTGCCACATTGATTGGAGGAGCTCCAAGAAATTGCTTTCTGCCAAGTTCTGGTCTTCTTGGTCCCTGAGATGAGGCTCGGGTGCTGGAAATATGTCTTCAGATTCCTCTCTTGGGTTTTCCTCCACACTTCCAGAATATTCCTCACACTGCTGTTGCAGCTCAGCCAAACCAAACCTGAAATATAACACATATTTACTACCCTAGAATCAATTTATATCTAGTGGGGTTGGGAAATAGGGGTGTAACGGTACACAAATATGATGGTTCGGTACGTACCTCAGTTTTGACGTCACGGTTCGGTATGGTTTCGGTGGAGCAGGGGGGAAAAACTAAACATAAAATTGCTTCTTTTTTTATTAAACAGTGGTTTACTGAACAAATTGTTCTTTCTTTAAATAAATTCAATTATAATTAAAAGTTTCTTAGGAATAAAAGAGATCTATCTCAGGTTATGCTCTAAACTATAGGGAGCCCTTGTACATTACTAAGGTTACAATTAACAACAGAGCCCAAACTTAAATTTAATTATTTATTTTTAAATATAATCAAGGCTCAACTTAAAAAAAAAACAATTGTATGCAATCATGTAAATTGCACAATGCAGTTTGTAAATTAACTTTAAAATTAAAAATTAAAATAAATTAATTTATTCAAATTAAAATTTAAAGTAAATTAAAATTTCTATTTGTTGCTGAAATATATTAATTTACACAGTGGCTGTCATAACTTGTTTCTTAACAGATTTATTTAAACATACATTAAATAATTAAGACATCACTATCAGGTAAAATAAAATATAATGAGTAGTCTAATATTTTGTGAATTTTCTTCTATAGACTTCATTTCTCTAGCAAACTAACGAGCTGTGGACACTGATGACTTGCCTGAGGTAAATGAAATGCTGTGACTTTTTTTTTTTTTTTAACAAGCTGTTTTACTGACATCTTTCCACGGTTTAAACACTGATTGAGTGATTACGTTCAATGTCATTCATGTTTATTTTGCATTAAAACTAGTAGTAAAGAGGAAGGGATGATCACGCTCACTCGCGCTCCACACTACTGTTTGAACTGAGGCGTTTATACAGCGATCTGTCGCGCCACATCAAAAATTGCCAAAACGGCATATAATCTTTGAGTTTCCTGAAAAAAAATTACATAACTT
The DNA here is from genome assembly GCA_021397915.2 of Tor tambroides. NCBI lineage: Eukaryota > Metazoa > Chordata > Actinopteri > Cypriniformes > Cyprinidae > Tor > Tor tambroides. Next base: position 100,612 of record JAFVLL020018007.1, on the reverse strand, counting down.
GAAAGATGAGGCTTTGTTTCTTATCAAAAGTAACAATACAATGAACTTCCACTCGTGCAGTGGTTAAACCAAGGCAATTTTCGGTACGAACGCGTGTACCATTAACACCCCTGTTGGGAAATAATTGTAGTATTTGAACCACATCAAAAGAATCATCGCACTGACCTATCGGCAAGCTCCAGTATGTGGGGTAGCAGTGTGTGTGTCAGAGGACAGTGGGCTGTGTAAAGATACTGCAGGAGGGCCAGTACTGCCTCCCCAAGCACATTACCCAACAGCACCCTCTGAGAAACAGGCATACCCTCCTCCTGAACACCAAAACCTGAGTCATGAACCTACAAACACATGGTAACAGCTTGGTTATTCGTCTGCACTTCTTGATTATTAATTTATGCTTGTGGCATCAGTGATAGAGATACACTTACCATGTTGGCCAGCAGGGGGCATCGTGTGTACAGTATAAATGAGTGCGTGAAGAAAACGTCCCCACTGTCCACCTGTAACTGCACATCACTGAGTTGAGGGTTGTTCACCATGCTGCTCAGATCTGATGCTAGCTTTGAAACGTACACCTGAAAACACAAAAACGGACTCAGAAAAATACTAGAGAACTTTAATGAACATCTAATCATTCCAATTCATTCATATCCAATCACAACTGAGTACAGATGGATACAACTGAAGGAAATTCTTACTGGGGTTTTCTTGGGCGTCTTGTTATCATTTGTCTCTGGAACAAAACCACTTGAGGGAAGTTCATTCACAGCATTGTCTTTAACTAAAGAACATAGGACAGTGTGAGCCTGATAATAAAAAAAAATGATGTCTTGCGACAGAATACCAATATTACCTGACTTGTACCCTGCGGCCGTGTGCGTTGTGTATCCATACTGGGTGAGGGTCATGCCTTCCTCTGCAAGCTCCATCAGGTCCTGCAGAGCCTGGGTGTCTGGTGTACCCGAACAGGGGGTGAGAGGATGGGTAGCCTGGTGTTGTGCTGGGCTCTGATCTGAAAGCTTTTCCTGGACTGAATCAGCCTCAGCTGGAAATTTCTTGACTGGAGTTACTTCAAGAGACTTGAACTTTTCTCTCTGAAGTAATAATGTAAAAAGACTAAGCATCAGCACCCACAACACCTTTAACTTCTGGGCAACTTTAACTTCTATGAAACAAAATATTCAGTGAGAAATACAAACTTTCTATTCATCAAAGAATTCTGACAAATAGAATTATCACACTGAAGACTGGAGTAATGACTGCTGAACATTTAGCTTTGCATCGCCTAAATAAATTACATTTTAAAATTTTCAAATAGAAAAGTTTTTTTTTTTTAAATGTAATGATATTTTACAATTATTACTGTTTTTGATTAAATAAAAACAGCCTTGGTAAGCATAAGAAACTTCTTTCTTAAAATATTTTCTGACACAATTTTTGATGGACCCAATTGAAAACATTGGCAGGGAAAGTAAAAATACAAAATACTGGCCCAATTGGACCAGCAGAAAAAAATCCTTACTGTTGTGGCCCATAAGACATATCTAAAGCCGGACGCACACTGTGCGATTTTTAATAGTCCTTTACGGCGTATTTAAGAATAAATACTGGCGTATTTAAGAAGAATAGCGTAAGCAGCACTACACACCCAAATGAAAACAGCGGCGCAACTGATGTTCATCATAGCAAAGGCAACATATCATAGGAATTACGTGAGCAGAGGACGAGAACGAGAGTTTATAGTGGTTAGAGGAAATCTCTAGCATTAATTCTGACCATGGCTTGTCTTAAAAAACGAAGACAGTTTGATGTTCGTCGTAGAAGTCACACTGCAGGACTGTGCGCCAAATCTTCCAGACTCTGCCAGAATTTCGTCGGAGCTAAAATTTGATCGCAACGGGCATTAACTGGCTGTCGGTGAAGATGTCAAACTACCGATCAAAGACTACAGCTTTTAGCCAAGGATTATAGGAATCTTTTAGGATTTTCAAAATTTGACTCAGACGACCAAATCATGGCCAAAATCGCCCAGTGTGCGCTGGGCTTGAAGTATACAACTAAACTAATCTCTTACAATATACTGTTTCTAAATTCCTAGCTAATGTTTTGTACTATTTTATATTATGCAGTAATGTTAATTTGTTTTTAATAAAATCCAATTTACAGGTAATACATTGATTAAAATAATAATTTAGATTTTTGTTAGAATAACTTTTTCACTGAAATAGCACACACTGGTGAATTGTACACAAAAGCACAAAGAGAATTTAAGAAAGTCCAAAAAAAACAATTATTGTATTGCAAATTATGTAATGAAACAAATTTTAGCATATATTTTATAAAATATTATATGACAAAATTACAATGTCGCCTTTTTAATATTTAGGCCTACATACTTATTTATGAACTAATGGTCTGTACTACATTATAAAATGCAGCAATGTGGTTTTATGTTTTTATTAAAATCCATTTTTTACAGTTGCTACATTTTGATAAAAAAAATAAATGTAGAATTTTTGTCTGAAATAATGCCCTCTGTTGAATTGTGCATAATAAGACAAGGTGAATTTATGAAGAAAGTAACTATCTCACCTCTGGTGCAACCCATGGCTGTATGAAGTTGCTTAGTTCTGAGGTGTAAAACTCTGAAACTGCATCTGGCCCTCCTCCATGAAGAGCACTTTTGTCCCAGAGGGGGGCTTGAGGATGAAGAGGGAGCGCGGAGGGGGTAAGAGTTGGTGTTGGCGGAGAGGGGGGTCTGGAACGGAGCAGGAGAGACGAAACCCGCTCCTGCAGACGGTTCAGTGCTGTCTGAGGGTCCTGGATGAGGAGAAGTGGTGGGTGGAAAGGAGACGCTCCCTTCTTTCTCTTCCCACGGCCCTTACCTGAAAGAGAGCAGGAATGATGCACTGTGTGTAATAACCTGCAATTTCACTGCATATGTTTAACTGTAAAAGGTGAGTTTACCTGCTCCAGGTTTCAACTGTAAGACAGGAGCCACTGTCGCAGGTGGACTGGAGAGCTGAACCAGTATCTCCCTCTCCTCTGCCATCTCTCGCTCCTTTTCCATTTCCTGCTCGAGTAAAGAGCGGGACAGAGCCAGCGCCACCATTGTGTCCTCGTCCAACTTCTGGGCTTTCCTCCTGGTTCTCTTTTTTACTGGCATGCCATCCCTCCTAGTTATTGTACCACTACCTATTTGCTGTCTACAGAGAGAAGGAACATGTAAAACTAATTAATCTTAATTAAAAGCATCCAAAAATAACCAGTGATGTAATTATTTTAAAAACTCATATATATTTATTTTTAATAACTATATGTTTTACTTTTCTTCTTCATTTTTGGCATATTTTTAAACCATGTTTTCTTGACAGTTAAGCACATTTTCCTCCCTATTTATATTTACTGTAATGCATACCGATATTTTACTTGAGAATGTATGAATTTTGATAATGTTTTAAAATTAAATCAGCATAAGGTGCAAAAAAGTACTGTGCTGTATATACTAGGGCTGTGCAATTAAATCGAATTCGATTATCATGCGCATCTCGTCAGTAAAGCCGGTTTCTTGATTAGTAGTAAATCTCCATCACGTGCTTTCAAATGGAGCGGAAATTACTACACGGAGCCGTAGTTCACTGACAAGCTAGGCAATATCGCGTTCATAATCGCAGACGAATCGCCTTCGATTATGAACTCGGTTTTGCGTAGCTTGTCAGTGAACTACGGCTCTGTGTAGTAACTGCTGCTCCATCTGAAAGCACGTGATGGAGATTTACTACTAATTACAGAACCGGCTTTACTGATGAAATGCGCATGACAATCACATGCGATTAAATGCACAGCCCTAATATATATACACATAAGTGTGCATGTATGCACACATCTAAGTATATAGCACATATATAAAAAAAAAAAAAAAAATTATATATATATATATATAACAAAAATGTAATAAGTGGCTGACTTACGATTGGTCGGTGGTGCTGTCACTCGCTGTCTCAGCAGCCTGTCTCCTCAGAGCCTGGAGAAGATCATTTGGTTTCACACCCATATCAGTCGAGCAACGCTTTAGATGGACAGACCGGCTTTTTTCTGATTTAAAACTCTTTCCACAAATGGGACACTCTGGGACCCGTGGTCTGGGGTGGGAATGATTTGATGCTGAAGGAGCGCTGCTCTCGCTTGCATCTAAACATCTACAAAGCAGGAGAACGAGACATATCAAATGTGAAACTCATCCCATATGTGTGGAATATGAATGATACCTCATAATGCAGTGCACACAGTGGTGGTAACGCACCTGTTGATGTGCTGAGTGCGCAGCGGAGGGCTCATGGCTGACAGATCTTTCTGACAGAGCTGGCAGAAGATCAATCCTTCATCTTCCACGTCTCTAGTGGACCGAGCCTCACGATCCAACTCCTGCTGAAGCTGAAGAGCCAGGGCCTCATCACTGCTCACATCTTCTGCAGAACACACAAACACATATACTTTTTGACTTTCACTGTTTACATGAAACATGCCATAAAAGTACAATTTATTTTTTAACAATTATTGCAAAAAAAAAAAAAATCAGTTGTAATATAACATTTATAATATATATATATATATATATATATATATATATATATTAGTGCTGTCAAACGATTAATCGCATCCAAAATAAAAGTTTTTGTATGCATAATATGTGTGTTCTCTGTATATTTATGTATATATAAATACACATGCATTTTGAAAATATTGTATTTACACGTTTATATTCATTAAATCTATATTATAAATATATTTAATACATAAACATAACAAATATATTTAATATATAAACATAACATTTTTATGAAATATATACTTGCATGTATGTGTATTTATATATACATAATAAATATAAACAGCACACATACTGTACATATATTATGTAAACAAAAACTTTTATTTTGGATGCGATTAATCGTTTGACAGCACTAATATATATATATATATATATATTAGAATTTTAACTGTAAAACAAAAGTTACCTTGTGTAACACAACACATACACTTTAGACTAGTGTTGGGAATCGAAAATCAATTCCAATTCCAGAATTTAACCACATTGGAATCAAAACTGGGAATCGACAAGCAGAATCGGAATTGATAAAATTCAAACGATACCCAAGCCTACTTTAGACGAATTACTTTTGATGACGTTAAAAATCTCAAGCCATAAAGACTTGATTAACAATGATATTTTGTTTTTTGAATTGTGTTGATTTGGGTTGCAAGTTGCAAAGCGATCCGTTTTTATGACTGTTTTGAACCGTATACCACAGTTCACAATTTAACAAAAAATGTAAAAACTAATAATAATAAAATTACGGAGTCCTGAAGTTATACTTTAACATTAACAGTTATTATTGCGCATTAACAAATTTTCTTTTGTAATGAAAAAATGCGAACAATAAAATATATTTTAATGTTTTATATATAAACATATACACATTTTTACATATATTGAAATTTTTATTTACAATATTCATTACAAATTTACTTTTTGGTGGATGGCCATGAAATCATTGCTTGGGCAAATAAAAGTTTAAAAAGTTTAAGAAAAAACAATTTACTACCCCAACCAAACCAAAAAATATTTATTGCTGATGGTTGTATAACATAGAAATGTGACCCTGGAGCACAAAACCAGTCTTAAGTCGCTGGGGTATATTTGTAGCAATAGCCAAAAATACATTGTATGGGTCAAAATGATAAATTTTTCTTTTATGCCAAAAATCATTAGGATATTAAGTAAAGATCATGTTCCATGAAGATATTTTGTAAATTTCCTACCATAAATATCTCAAAACTTTATTTCTGATTAGTAATATGCATTGCTAAGAACTTCATTTGGACAACTTTATAGGCGATTTTCTCAATATTTTGATTTTTTTTTTTGCACCTTTAGATTCCAGATTTTCAAATAGTTGTATCACAGCCAAATATTGTCATATCCTAACAAACCATACATCAATGGAAAGATTATTTATTCAGCTTTCAGATGATGTATAAATCTCAATTTCTGAAAATTGAACCTTATGACTGGTTTTGTTGTCCAGGGTCACAAATGATCTGGTAATTAACTAACTCTAATTTACAGGGATAGTTCACCCAAAAAGGAACATTTGGGTTTCCAAACCTGTACGAATTTCTTTTCTTCTGAAGATATTTTGAATAATGCTGGTAACCAAACAGTTGAGGTAGCCATTGACTTCCATGTATGGGGAAAAAAACACTATTCATTCAATGGCTACCTTCAACTGTTTGGTTACCAACATTCTTCAAAATATCTTCTTTCGTGTTCATCAGAAGAAAGAAACTCATACAGGTTTGGAATATAGTGAGGGTGAGTTTTTTACTACCCAATGAACTGCACAACATTATGAAACGTGGTATGGTGAGTTCATGTTTTTATGAAGTTGAGGGTCTGGGTGAGGGTCCCTGGGTTGAAAACCCCTGCTTGAGACACCATACCTGTGAGCTGGATCCCAGCAGTGGTGAGATGGTTTCTATCAGACTGTGTGGTTGCGGGTTGGTCGGTCTCTGCATGCAGGAGTCTCTCTGGACTGACTCTCTTAAACCGCTGCATCCTCCGGATCACAGCATCTTTGACTTTACCAGTACCAGATACTTCAGGAACGGGCTGAGAAACATCACCAGACCCTACAGCCTGAGTCCTGCCATTGATCTGACTCTTTACTTCAGTCTTAGTAACATCCTTCTCAGTCTTCTTCCTCCTCTTAGGAGGGTTTCTTCTAGAAGAGGGGGAGGATGGCTCCTCATCCTTGTTTGCTGATCTCTTTTCATCTCCAGATCCTCCTGCTCCTTTCTTCCTCACTCTTTTGAGGAGACGAGAGCAGAGGTCGGTGAAGTCCTGGTCTGAGTCGTCCATGATGAGCCAATCACACACATGATCTGTCTCATGTGTCAGTTCTTATATGGATCCACATTTATGGATTACTAAACATCATTTGTATTGTAATATTGTGGATAACATGCACGAAGCTACAAGCTTATCAAACGCATTTTATAGATACTCATGAAAACATATTTAGCTTCGTTTACATTTCACTCTGCTACGATTCGAACGTTATTATATCGGTTAACGTACTTGTATTACGATTCATACCATAACAACTTGAATACAGACCGTTAGCAAGACGCACTTCATTATATGTTTGTAAAACAGATGATTTAATGTCGTAAAACGACGGGTTTTTGATAAAATGTGTTGCAGCGGCGGCTAATGTTGTTCAAAATAACGTCCCGCAGCCGCCTCCGTCTACTTCCGGTGACGTCCAGTACGCGGCGACGCAGGATTGTGAAACATCTCCGAGTCATGTGACTGAACTTACGAAATGGCGAAATTACTAAAAAGATGGTAAATGACATTACAAATTGCGAATAACTAGTTTAAGTATTTAAAATGTTTGATTATAACAATTAAATAAGCCAAAGGACGCGACAACCTAATGTTAACTTGCTCAAAGTAGCTTTAGCATTTAATAACATAGAATACACATGATTTTGATCTGTTGCACACAGTTTATTTAACAATATGGTATATAAGTAAGAAATAAGTTTTTTTCAACCAGTTTATACAGTGATTCCATTCTCTCTTCCTTATATTTATAGTACTTTGCTTAACTTGCATGATTTACATAAAGGGAAAAAGTAGAGCCCCTGTTCAAGTTTGTGTGAGAGGAATGAGGGTCAATAGCAGAATCCATTCTGTGTTTCCAACAAGCAGTCAACCAGTGATCGCCCATTCCCTCCCGCTCAGCTTAGGGGCCCCCTCTCTCCCTCTAGCTCTCTTTATATTTATATATCTGTATGACAAAATTAGGACAAAAAGCAACAATATTCTACATCTGCAAGACAGAACCTCTGGATCCAGGCCAGTGAGATGTTGTAAATGTGCACATGTCCTCTTGGGGTTGGTGCTGTGTTGTCTGAGTGATGCATATGTGTGTCTGTCTGTGTGTGTCTGCATACATGCGTATGCACAGTTCCTATCAATACAAACAAATAGTTCTCCTCATACAAACTTCACAATGAGGAAAGGAGGAAATGCCTCCAGATGCATGTCTGAAAAAATGGTACAACACTAGAGTACAATCGCCAGGAAGGATGACAGACAGAGCAGAGAAACCCTGACCCAAACTCCCAGACAAATTATTTTACAGTCTTCCAACACAAAAATGCTGCAAAGTTAGATAAGGTATAAAACAAAAGGTATGAATAATATAATGAAGTTTTGTAATTTTCTTAAAAAAAAGGCATGAAACCAGACCACCCTCCCCTGAAACCAAAACAAAAATTTAAAACAAAACATTGACCACACAAAGGTCTAAACTGAACAAAAAATATATTCTTTGCGATTTATATTTCTTTTAAACAACAATTTTCAAATCCCTCTTAAAAGGAAGCAATCAGTCTTTTGTTTTTAGGAAACATCAACATTCCCTATTCCTTGTTGACATAAATTTCTTTTTTTTCACCCATTTCTTCAAACTTTTTACATGTCAGTACAAAAAATTCGAGAATATTAGAGAAAAACCAACAGAGCCACAAAAAAGAGGAACGGGGAGACTGTGGTGGGTGGAGTCTCCCAGTAAACGCTACAATCCCTCCACAAATTTCTCCAGCGTGTCTCCCGTTGTATCTCCTACCATACCTAAGTCACTGGGCAGCCCTCCGCGGTTGGGCGTATTGAGTTGCGGGAGCATGGCACTCTGCTCAGGTGTGCCCAGGTGCGCCTGCTCCATGGAGCCAGGCATGGGCGTCGTCAGACCAGGGTGTGGTGATCCTGTGTGCTGCGGTGAAGGCTGCGGCTGAACCTGCGGGGAAGGACTGGAATGTGGAGGAGGCTGCCGCGACGGAGGTCTGGGCGACTGTACGGGGGCCGGCGAGCACACCTGATTACTGAGTGCATTAGCCATGGTTTGGCCGGGAAGCAGGTGAGTTTGTGGGCTCATGGGACTCGGTTGCGCCGGCGAGCCCATTGGAGGCTTGAGGACGACCTGCTGCTGCTGCTGCTGCTGGAGCATGCGTTGGTGCAGGAGGTTGGATGTGCCGTCCATTCCCATCCCGGCTTGCCCCATCTGGGCCATAGAGGGCAGCTGTCCCATGGGTCCGCCTGTTGCCTGCATGGCCAACTGTTGCTGCTGCTGCTGCATCCGGAGTTGCGTGTAGTTGGTAGCAGTCCCTTGTGCCTGTGAGAACTGGCCATGTGCCTGCGGCATCACTCCCTGCTGCTGCTGCTGCCGCAAAAGCTGACGGCGGTACAACTCCTGCAGCTGCGGGTTGTTGACATGCGCAGGGTTCATGAGCTGCCCCTGCGCTCCAAGAGCCGCCATGCCCTGTGGAGCAGTCTGCTGCGGTTGCTGCTGCGGCGCCATGCCAGGTCGTGGCACTGCCTGCATTCCTGCCATGTTCTGCATCGCCGGCTGCGCTGCATGCATGCCCTGTTGCGATTGTTGCTGCTGTGGCTGGTTGGCGTGGTACTTGGCGGTCCTCTGTTTGATGAAGGCAGCCATGAGCTGCGGGTTCGATTTGAGGATGTTCAACACCTGCTGTTGTTGTTGGGGCGAGCTGGGCGACTTGAGGGTGCGTAGCAGGTCTTGCAAGGCATTGGGGGCGATGGCTCCGGGTCTCTGGGGTGCCTGCGGTCGCGGGCCCTGTGTGGGCACCATCATGCGCGGCTGTGCAGCTTGCTGGGGCATCGTGGCCCTCTGCATAGGCATGGCCTGTGGTGTGGTCTGTGGTGGCGCAACCTGCTGCTGAGCTGCTTGCATGCCTGGCTGAGGGCCTCCAGTCCACTGTCCTTGCGGGATTTGCGGCATGACCTGTTGCCCGCGTGGCCCAACATGCTGCATGGGCGGCTGCATCGGGCTTGGCATGCGTGGCTGCTGGTGGTTCATGGGAAGGCCATTCATGGTCATGCGATAGTTTTGTTGGTGTTGAGCCTGCGCGACCATCTCTATGTGCCGTGCCATTTTGACTGCCATTGGTGGAGGAGGCTGTTGCTGAGGAGGCTGTTGCGGCGGCTGCTGCTGCTGGGGAGGTTGCGGGAGCGGAGACTGCTGCTGGTGAAGCGGGGAAGCCTGTGGGCCGGGTTTGCCCTGTGAAGCTTGAGGAGGGGGTTGTCCGTTGCGGGGCGCATTGGGATAGGCTGGGGACATGACGCCCGCGTTGGGAGTCGTTGGCTGGTTGGATGGCGGTTGCGGCGTTTGAGGGGTGTTGGGTTGCTGATGCGAGGTGGGCGTGCTGGGGGCTGTTGATGCAGGCGGCGAGGGTAGGCTCTGAGGCATGGCTCGACCCTGCATAGTAGCCATGCGTCTGCGCATCATCTGCGCCTGCTGGAGCCTGTGCTGCAGCTGCTGCTGACGCAGTTTGTGCTTGATATTGAGGCAGAAGGGCACAGGGCACTTGTTCTCCTGACAGTGCTTGGCATGATAGCAGCAGAGTGCAATGAGCTGCTTGCACACCGGACAGCCGCCGTTTGTCTTGCGCTTGCAGCCCTTGGTGTGCTGCACCACACGCTTCATCTTCTGGCAAGACGGCAGAGAGCAGTTGGCATTGCGGCACTGGCAGGCGTGCACCAGAGACTGGATGCAACGCTGGATACTTAGACGCCGACTCTCCTGAGGACTCTTGGAGGCCTCGCCACTTTGACTGTTGTCATCGTCCAGACCCAAACCCCACTTAACCATCTGGTGCTCGTGACCCTTAGTGTTGTAGCAACTAATGCACAAGTCAAAGTCCTGAGAAAAGATGAGGATAGAGTGATTAAGCAAGGGATGACAGGAAGTCTCCTTATGAAAAGACAAGAAATGTTTATGATGCATCAACAACGTGAAAGATGTGTTTACACTACTAGTAGAATAGTTGTTACTAAAAGATCCCACGGCTTCCCAAGTTTCACAATCCCAAAGGTTTACTTTACTTATACACAAACCCAGAAACACACCCGCATCCACTACTGATCATAAAGGACAGCTGTAACGTGTTACAGGAGCCTCTGGATCTTACCTCGCAGACAGTACAGTGCCAACGTGTTTCGACATGGTGTTTACATTCGTTGCAGGTGTAGACAAAGCGATCCTGGCCCTGGTTGTGCAATTCCACCAGCATGCACATGGTGCTCCACTTGCAGCGCCGCAAAGAGCTGAACTCCCAGTGCTTATCCCGTGCTAACGTCAAGAAAGCGTCCCTTCCGTCCATTAGGTCGCAGGTCAAAAGGGGATCGGAGTCAACAATGGGTAGTAATGAGTTGACCATGGGCCCAGAGTGCAGATGGATTACAAAAAACACCTGGGAGAACATGTATGGCAATGTAAGAGGTTTTTCCAGAGAAAAAACTCTTGGCTTATATATGCATATCAAAATCTGACATGCAAAACAGTGAAAATTTCAAGTTAAACACTGTACATGACTCATGCAATGCCTTTGAAAGCAATTTCATGAACAGATGAAGAACATATAGTAGACCTCTTTGTGTTTCTCCATTGTGGCGTAGAGTTTCTGAGAAAGATCATTGGCTACATTCGGCATCCCAGGTTTCTTTTTATTAGCTCGGCTCACGCTGCTTTTATTCTTATTCGTTTTCTTGTTGTTCTTCTTCTTTGCATTCTTACTGTCCCCTGGCGTGCCCTGTTAGAAAGAATATAAGAGTCTATAAAAGGTGTTTGGAGTTTGTAAAAGATGTAAATTAATCTACAGAATATCAAAATGAACCCTATGCAGAGTATCCTAAAATGTTCACCTCTGGAGTTTCACAAGCTGCCGTGTTTTCTTCTTTTTTCCTCTCCTCTTCCTCCTGTTCCAACTCCTTGATGCTCTCCTCCAACACATTGGGCCAAAAATCTCCCTCAAAATATGGAAGCTCGTTTGCACTCGTCAAACGGTCCTCAGTTGCTTGCTTAAAGATGTCCTATTAAACACAAACACATTGTATTTATACCATATAACTGTGTACTTGATAGCATACACACAATCAAAACAAAATTAAGATCACATGGTCCCTGCTATACCTTGTAGTCATGCAGTATCCGCTCAGCAAAGGCCTTGTCCAGCATTTTGCGGTACCACTCCTGCAGGCGCTTGGGTTTTGGGATTTTCTGGTCGGCAGGGTGACAGTGGAAGATATAGTCATCACCTTCACTAGGTGGACACGCCCAGATGTGTGCCGTAACGTATCTGCGGTGGAAATGTTCAAAGTTCAGGGCAGGAACGGGAACTGTATTTGTCGGACTCGAGGATATGAAGAAACCTACCCAAGCTTCTTGACGTATTCCAAATAGCCGATGAGGATTTCATGATAGACTGCTGTTCTCAGCATGCGAGGTCTGAAGAAGTGAATACTATCGAGGTACGATACGTATACCCGTCTAGGTAGGTAAAAAAATAAAGAAACTTTTACCTTCATTGCATGCTGAGCATTACGTGCATTGCTGCATAAGTCTGTTGTTTCTCTAAAGAACTCCAGTAAGAGTTTACCTGGTGTTAGGGAAAGGGCAATCAGAGCCGTACTCTTGCACATGCATGCCGAAGAAACACACGTCCACTCCGTCGATCTCCTCAAAGGCGAAAAGTGCTTTGGTTCTGTAGGGGAAGCTCTCGGGCATCTCTCCTGTGTCGACAAACCTGAAACGAAGCAGGGGATTAGTCCACCTTTACCTTTTCAAAGAACAAACACTAGCACGCCATAGCATTACCATCAATGTTTTGTTTGATGAGCCAATATTGAAATGGGTGAAACTCTGAACAGGAAAATGATCAGGCAAACCAGTTGATTTATTGGTTCTGCATCCAAACTTGCTCTCTGAAGGGTTATCTGAAGATTTAGCTTACTGAAAAAATAAAAGGTAAGCATGGAGGTTAAGTTTACCTGGCCTTCATGCCAGGTTTGACCTCCACCGTTTTGTCTGAACTGGCTACGACTCGCACGAACACCTCTCCAGCTTCCGGATAGTTCTGTCTCTTCAAGTACTTGTTCACCCGATCCTCTATGTACGTGCCTAGCCGCGTCGCCTGCAACCCTGGATCGAAGACAACAGCATTAAGCACAACAACACTTGTAAAGGGATAGTTTTTAAAGAAACCTGACATTTTTATTGAAAGCTGAGAGATTTCACCAAAAAGAATTGTAAACAGAAGCAAGCACGTTTGCACGTTCTATGCATATGTGTTGATCAATGTTTGAATGTGAATTAAAGCCTGAACTATATCTGCTCATCATATAAAGTGATCATGTCTCTTCAGAAGACTTGGATTGAAACACTCAAATCACGTGGATAACATTTACGATGTCTTTACGAGCTTTTTTGAATCGTCAAATTTTTGGTCGCATGGACTTTAAGTAGCTGGGTTTCCATCCAAAGTTGCAAATTTAACTTATGCGCCAAATTGGAATAACGCAAAAATAAGCACCGTTTCCATCCAATGAGTCAAAGAGAACAAAATCGTCACTTCCTGATAAACTGGCACTAAATATCACTAACAAGGAGAAGCCACGGAATATTATAATTTACATATATAATAAATTACTTGCACCTCAGAACGAGCAGACGAAACACAGTAAATGTGGTCATTGCTTTCAAAGGTGGATGCCTGATGTTTGGGAACGCAGTCGTCCTGCGAGACAATTATACAGAAATACTTTGATGACAGACTTTGCTCGGGCTTTTAAGAATGACCGTAACATTTCAGATGCTGTGCAATGACATCGGTCTATTGGTTAGCCAGGTTAGGTCTTCCAATCGCGCAAAGTCACATGACTTTTTTGAATTTATTCGGTAAATGCGTTTCCATCTCCCATTACTCGCATTAACCCTTTTTCGCACAAGTCAAAAACCACCTCAAGCGAGCGTAAGAACTTTTTTGTATGTTAAAAGACTTTTTACTAAATTTGCCATTTATACCACTCGTTTCCGATGCAATACTTCAAAATGCACATAAAAATAGGGTGATGGAAACAGCTAGTGAATGGACAGAAATCTCCCAGGTTTCATTAAAAATACCTTCGTGTTTCAAAGATGAACAGAAGTCATACAGGTTTGGAATGACACGAGGGAGAGTAAATGACAGATTTTAAACGATCCATTTAACATTAATGCATCACAAGAACAATCCTATTACTCACTTTTTGCCGAAAACTTGTTCTCTTTTCTCGTCTTCCCACTCTTTTTCAAACAGTTATCACAGATGAAACTGCAGAGAGAACCGCTCATTAGTGCTGACTTCCCGCATCGCATCCAGAATCGATATCAGAGCAACACTGTTCACTCTGAGGTGTTTTAAAACTCACCCAGAAGGCCAGATAACCTCATAATGCAGGACACAGATCTGATGCATCTTCCGCCCACAGTCTTTACATTCAACAAACCTGAGAGGAGGAGAATTGATTAATGGGGGATGCAACCGCTTCATGCGCTTTGTATTCTGGCAGCTTTTCTTATAGCAAGTGTCTGAATGCGTAGTCACTAACTGCAAGAGCAGGTAGTTAACATGAAATACATCATTCAACTTCTTTTCCTCCAGTTCTTACGCATTTGCAAGCAGGCCAATGCAATTGCGCCTTTGTAGGAGGTGTGGATTTGGACAACTTTTGGATAATACTGATGCTTACCAGACTGTAGTGTTGTGTTTGTGTGGTGGGAGTGTCTCTAAGCCTTATGTTGTTGACAGCAGGGGGCGCCAGTGAGCAGAAGCCATGTGGTGTAACGAGTCCAGAGCGGACAATACTGAGCCTTAATATTAAAGCATGAGCTACTTGATTGCCTCATGAAATTCTGGGAAATTAAGTGGAGCGTTTACTTACGGCTCAGGATCTAACGTGTCATTCTTCTTCCTTTCAAACTGGTCTTTAGAGATCATTCTGCATACAAAGAAGATCCACAATCAGGTTTGTTGAACATTTAAAACATTAAAAAAATGATTCAGTGTATTACGGAACGGAGAAAATGAATCATTCAGAATGATTTTGAAATCTCCACAACCGAGCTTGAATATAACCGCAAAAAGGTGAACAATCACTTACGTCTGGGGCTGAGCTGGATCATCTCCTAGTGTCACACTGTCTCCCTGAATCTCATTGAAGCATTTTTCGCAGAAATGATACCTGTATCCACACAAACAGTTGAGTCATGAATCACTTCAAGAAATATGTAGAGGCGCACACACGCACAAGACTGACTTTATTATTTATTGATCCAAACAGAATATCAAATCTGTATGATGATTATAAAGTCATTTGACGCTGTAGAATATCACAATGCGGATGGCTTCCTAGCGTTCAAAAAACAAAAAGTAATTTTTCACCCGAAATGAAAAACTTGCTGAAAATTTACTCATCCAAGACGGTGAGTTTGTTTCTTCATCAGAACAGATTTGGGTAAATGTAGCATTATATCACTTGCTCACCAGTGGATCCTCTGCAGTGAATGGGTGCCGTCAGAATGAGAGTCCAAACAGCTGATAAAAACATCACAATAACCCACACCACTCCAGTCTATCAATGTCTCAAAGCTGTGTTTTTTGTAAGAAACAAATCCATCATTAAGGCGTTTTAACTTTAAACTGCAATTTCAGAGTCAATAATCCACGATAATGCTTTCTTCAGTGAAGAAGTCCATCCACCGTTGTCTCTCACATCAAAATATTTGTTTAGAACAGTTTTGGACTGTTTTTGCTTGTAAATCATGCTTGATCTGTGCATATTTCTCTCCTGATTCAGACAAGACAACTTTTCAGAGGTGAAAGCAACATTATGAATAGAGGACTCGATATTTTGAAGTTTAAAAAGCCTTAATTATGGATTTGTTTCTTACAAACATGCATCTTTTCACTTCACTAGGAGGTGTGGATTACTTGTGAATTACTGTGATGTTTTTATCAGCTGTTTGGACTCTCATTCTGACGGCACCCATTCACTGCAGAGCATCCATTGGTGAGCAAGTTATGTAACGCTAAATTTCTCCAAATCTGATGAAGAAACAAACTCTTCTACATCTTGGGTGACCTGAGGGTGCATATAAGCATTCAGCAAATTTTAATTCATGAGTGAACTAGTCCTTTAAATACAAAGATGTACTAAGATAACTGAGAATGAGGAGAAATCTGGCCAAATGCTCGCAAAAAAAAGAGACTGGATTCACAGTGTCAGCAGTGGATGTTAGTGTACAAGCGAGAGCGACTGTGTCTGCTTATTCAGAGCTTCTGCAGTGATGTGCTCTGTGCTGCAGGGGGCGCAAGGGAGCCTGTTATGAGTAAGCAGGCAATTCGCAGCAAAAAACCTAATAAATGTGCCAGTGCAAATATTACAACTGCCAATAAATTAGGACTGGCTGGAGACTTCAAGCAGTGTATCCGTGAAGAAAGAGAAAGGGGGAGGGGTTGTGAACGAGCAGTCTTATGTTTAGAAAATACATATGAACAGGCCTGAGAGCAAACTATGCTGGTGTACACATAGCCACACGGGGAGGTTTAATGTCAACGTTTGATTTGCCGAATGTGCGTCAAAACCACACTCGGCTGAACTAACTCCACCACATGACACAGAGCACCTCGACTTTAACTTGAGTGTCCTCTTAAACGTTTTCTTAGGCTGTCGACTGCATAAATTCACCTCACCTGTTCTGATAACTGTAATAAGTGCCGTCTCGGGGTATTGTACACAGTTGCTTGCCGTAACAGCACAGCGTCTGAGGAGAAAACTCGTACTGTGGGAGGAAAGAAGAAAAGAGAGTTCAGTATGTCGAGTTTTTGTGTGCAGACGACCAGGAATTGAACAGTTACTATGAAAATACTGGAGCTTCTTTAATGGTAGTACTGAAAATGACACTGCCGTTGTATTCTTATTATTTTAAATAAACTAAATATTACATCCGCATTATTTGAATGTGTGTGAACTGCTCGAACAAGCTTAAAAATGATGCACATCAAGAAATTAGATGATATTTTGAAGTTTATGTAATTCCAAATATTTTGCCATCTGACATCTTTACATTTATTATTGAATGATATGTTTATTTTCATGTTATTACTGATTATTTTGATTATTGTTATAATAGTTGTGGAGAAATATTATTGTACAGTCATTTACTATATATTTAATATAACATTTATTTGCACATTATTATTATTGCACATTATTATGCTGTGGAGCAATAATATTGAATAACCATTATATAAATATATACAAATACATAATACAAATGTACACAATAATACATTTATTTGCACTTTATTATTATTAATAGTGTTATTGTTTTGTAAATTGTAGTCCAACAGTTAAACAATAATATATTTGATAGACTTATACACACATTAGTGTTATTGTTTTAGAGTGATACTATTACAAAACCATTTATTACAGAAGAATATATATATATATATATATATATATATATATATATATTTAGTGCTGTCAAACGATTAATCGCATCCAAAATAAAAGTTTTTATTTACATAACATACGTGAGTGTAGTGTTTATATTTATTATGTATATATAAATACAAACACGTGCATGTATATATTTAAGAAAAAATATGTTTATATATTAAATATATTTATAATATAAATAATATGAATATATACATGTAAATACATGTAAATATTTTCAAAATATATACTGCATGTGTGTATTATATATACATAAATATAAACAGTACACACATATATTATGTAAACAAAAACTTTTATTTTGGATGCAATTAATCACGATTAATCGTTTGACAGCACTAATATACATATATATACATTTTATATATATATATATATATATATATATATATATATATATATATATATATATATATACACACACACACACACACACACATATACATACACACACTTATTTGGACATTATTATTTGTGGATATATCATTTTACAACCATTTATTGTACAATGTTATATTTTTAATACATTATTATTATTATTATTATTATGTGCTATTATTGTATAATCATTTATTACACAATACTTTTTTTGCACATTATTAACGCTATATTTAATATACATTTATTAATATTGTTGGTAATAACTGCTATCATTGTATAACCATTTATTATATAATACATTTATTTGCACATTATTATTTATGTTATTGTGGAAATACGCAACCATTAATAGTACAATAATTTATTAGACAATAATATATTTAATATACACTTATTCGCACATTATCTTTGTTATTATTATTATTATCATTAGTGGTGTTGTTGTGTAAATTGTAGTCAAGCAATTAAACAATATATTTAATATACACTTATTCACATATTATTATTGGTATTATTATTACTTTAGAGTGATATTGTAAAACTTTTTATTACAGAAGAATATACAGAATATGCATTTATTTGCACATTATTATTATTATAATATTAATTGTGGAGATATTATTGTACAACCATTATACAATGCTATATTTAATACACATTTATTATTCTTATTATTCTTATTATTGAGTGCTATTATTGTATAACCGTTTATTATATAATTACTATTATTAGCTATGTGTAATGATGACAACAGAACCTGTATTGAATGTCAGTGTTCATCTCACCTTCCTCCCGCAGCAGTAACCGAGGCTCTGCATGACGGGGTCGATCTCCTGCTCGAACACCTCGGCCAGTTTGGAGCAGTACTTGTACACGCGTGACGTCTTCCTGTTGTACAACCACGCGTTGTTGAACATCAGCCACACGTCATCCACGTACTGCCACGGCTCCTGATACTGACCCGTGTCCAGCTTGCGCTTGATAGTGGACAGGTCTATAGGATTCTTCACAATATCGAAGTAGTCCTGAAGGCAGAAGAAGAAACACCTTCAAAGTTCAGTCAAACGTGTACTCACAGTTTTCACATTTCTAAAAATGGTTTAATGAAGATATAGGCATGTGAGACTCACAGGGATGCCAAGAAGTATGGGGTCCACAGGCTGCCGGAAGGGTAGAGACTCCGGATCCTGTCTGTACAGAGACTCCAGAGTGGGCATCAACGCCTGGCGCAACTCTTCTGGCTTAAAGACTGGGACGAGAGAGAGCAGGAAACAAAATCAGGGGCAGATTAATGAAAGCGATAGAAATAAAAGAAATGTAGAGCAAACAGAAAAGAAATATCAGTTCATACTTTTCCTGCGAGACTGGGGCGGTGAAGAGGATGTTGTGCCGTTCGTCCGGCTTTCATCTTCCTCTTTGGTCTCCGTCTTCAAGTCTGTCTTCTTGTCCTCGGTCTCCATTGGCTCCTGCTTAGCCTCTAATCCCTCCTGCTCTTCCTTTTTGACCAATAGGGAGCCTGCGTCGTCCTCCGTCTAACAAAGGCAGAAGCACGAAAATTTGACACTGAAAGGAAAATCTGGGTTGGTAAGATTTTTGATGTTTATAAGCAGTAAAAACGGTAATATTGTAAAACAGAATTAATATTTAAAGTAACCGTTTTCTATTTTCATATATTTTAATTAGTTCTGTCAAACGATTAATCGCGATTAATCGCATCCAAAGTAAAAGTTTACATAATATGTGTGTGTACTGTGTATATTTATTATGTATATATAAATACAAACACATGCATGTATATATTTAAGAAAAATATATTGTTTATATATTAAATATATTTATTTATAATATAAATTATATGAATATAAATATATACATGTAAATATTTTCAAAATATATACTATATGTGTGTCTTTATATATACACACAATACATATACACAGTACATATACATAATGTAAACAAAAACTTTTATTTTGGATGCGATTAATCGCGATTAATCGTTTGACAGCACTAGTTTCAAAATGTAATTCATTTCTGTGATCCAAAGCTGAATTTTCAGCATCATTACTCCAGTCTTCAGTGTCACAGGATCCTTCAGGAATCATTCTAATCACCTCCATCTTGGGCTCCGTTTTGATGCCTATGTCGTATTCTTGCTCTTCTGTTTTAGTGTCACTGGGCGGTGCGTCAGGCACGGCATGCTGGGAGTGCAGCTCGGCGCTGGCTGCTGATGCTGGGGTGGGCACACGGTTTTCACCGCTCTGAGAGACAAAGAATCAGATTTGTTGCCTTTATTTGAATTTTGTCTTAAAGCTGAGCAGTTATGGTGTCATTTTTGGAAAGATGGCACTGTTTGGTTTGACAACAACACTGAAGCTTTGTTCCAAAACCTAGTGAGTTTCCCCTGGAAGAATAAAACTGATTACGATTAACAAATACTGCCACCTACTGGTATGGAGGAGTCATCTAACCCAGATGCAAAACATGCGTGCTAGTCGGCTGTAGCCTTTGCATCGTGTTCAAGCGCAAACTTTTGGCCCAGATGCAGGTGGTGTGAGGTGACACCACAGTCAGCTTTGGTCGCCACTAGTTCTTCGATGTCGGTTTGGTGTGTCAACATATCGCATTTAGGCCAAAATCAGGCCGCAGTTCACATAGTCATCCTATAATGCATGGAAATTTGACTAGGGATGACTATAAACACTATTCTGATAAAATAATTAAAAAAACTGATTGTGTTTTCTACGTACATTTATGCTTAGTGTAGAACCGTGATATTAGCTTTGCAACATGCTATTTTCAAACACTACTGTTATCGATTGTGAAGAGTCTCTTTGTGTGTTTCTTCTAGGTCTGCATGAAAAATTTAAATAAAACCAAAATTGCAATATGGCTTTGTAGGATTATTAAATCGCGAAGGCTGCGATTTAATTAAATAAACAACTGCATGTTTCAGAGTGAAGTGTGGCACAGTGTTCATTTCCATGCAAGAAGCTAATGAAAATAGTAATATTAGTCATTTTATTTAAGAATTTTATTTAGTAGTAGTAGTAGTAGTAATAATAATAATATTACGTTTATTTAGTAGTAGTAATATTATTTAAATATATATAATAGTAAAATAAAATGTAATATATACTTTATTACTAAAAATAAATATACTATTTAGTAATATTAATACTATTACTAAATATAAATTACTAAGGTACTAAACTCTTACTAAATTTATAATATATGACAATATTTAGTAATATTATTATTTATTATTATTATTATTTAGTGGTAATAATAATCATAATAATAATAATAATAATAATAACAATCATTATTATTATTAGAGGTTAGAGTTATTTTAATTATTTTATTCTATTATTTAGTAGTAGTATTAGTAGAAGTAATAATAACAATAATAATAATAATAATAATACCTATTATTATTATTATTACTGTTAGGTTAGGGTTATTTTAATTATTTAATACTATTATTTAGTAGTAGTAATAATAGTAGTAGTAGTAGTAGTAGTAATAATAATAATAATAATAATAATAATAACAATATTCTTATTATGTTAGGTGTTATTTTATAGATACAGTATATTGGTATATAATTACAATATTTTGGACAAACTGTGCCGCAAACCAGGACTCTCCAAATGCAATATTTTTTTTAATTTTATTTTACAGTGAAATATTACAATAGGACAATTACTTATTTTAATATTTTTATTTAATAATAATAACAGTAATAATGATAATTTATTATTATTATAATAACTAATATTATTAGTAGTAGCAGTAGTAGTGGTAATATTATTAGGTTAGGGTTATTTTATAGTCATATTGGAATATAATCACAATGTTTTTGGCCAAACTGTGCAGCAAACCTAGACTTTTATTTTACAGTGATTTTTTAAATAGTAGTAGTAGCAGCAGCAGCAACAACAAAATAATAATAATAATAATAATAATTATTATTATTATTATTAATTACTGTCATTATCACTTATTACTATTATTATAAAAAATAATAATAAATACAAAACAAAACAGCAAGCCATCTTTAAAGGGCAATTACAATTTTTATAGAAAAAAAATTATAGGATTCTTCCCTAAAAGTGCAATAGCATTCAAAGATTGCTGTCTATGTCCCGACTACCTCACAACTAGTCAGTTAGGAGGGTCCACTCGGGTCAGGATGCTGCCCGTGTAGGAAGCTCACTAGGTTTTGGATCTGAGGATGGATCTGCGGGTCTCACCGGTGTCCCGGGGTGCTGCTGGGCAGGGAGGGGCAGCTCCATCTGGGGCTGCATGTGAGGCGGGGTGCCCTGAACAGGGGTGGGGTTGGGTGTGGAGGCCTGACTGGGCTGCAGTGCTGCTGGCAGGTTAGTGGTGCTGGCGGTGGCGTTGGGGGGCGGTGTGGCGCGGAGTGGAGCCTGAGGGGGCGCGGGACAGCCTAGCGGGGGGCCCAAGGGGCCAAGTGCATTCAGGGAGAGGTTAGCGTTCTGCTGCTGCTGGGGAAGGAGAAATCGCACGCACACAAGCAGGGACAAAACAAGTTTAGAGGGGACGTCGTCATGCGGAATAACATCACTCTAGGATGTGAGTGCATGTGCGCACCTGTGAAACGGCCGCCTGCGCGTTGGGCTGGCCCATGTTGACGTTCATGGCGTTGGTGTTGGCAGGGAACTGCGGTTGAGCCATGAACTGCGTCTGGTTGGCCGTCTGCGCCACCATGTTCCCGCCGTGAGCTCCCAGCATGCTTTGCGTGGGGGGCATTCGCGTGGGAGACATATTCATCTGCAAAAAAACAAGGAGAAAGTTACAATGCGATACGTGTCCGGAGAGCAGAAACGAGAAGATCCAGACTTGGACACTGACTGTTGGGACTTGGTTCATGTTGATCTGTTGATGGTTTATCGGAGAGGCGGCACGTGTCGCCATGGGAGCCTGAGACATCGGGACATTGGGCATGGCGCCGAATGGATTCAACCCTGTTGGAAAAACAACACAAAAGATTGGTAATGCAGAGATATTTGTTTAGAGTTGAGAAAACAAATGCATCTCCAACAGTGATTGGCTACAAGTGGAACTGAAGTACCTTGAGACACCTGCATGCGATTGATGATCTGATTTGGCACATTGGGCATAGGCACGGGTCCATCTGAAACGAGGGAAGAGACTGAATGAGATCGGAAACTGGCAAATTTTGTGCGTTTAGGTCTGTCGATTTAACACGTTAATTTGGTGCGATTAGTTAGAATTAAAAATTTTAAAAAGTGTTGACTGTGATGTAGCCTATTACAATGCAGTTACATGTTCCTAAAATTCAAGATATCAGGGTAAAAAAATGCCGCTGTATGAGTTTGTCTTATATTTATGTGATCTAGTTCAGCAATATCAATATATTTTTCCCGAATATCTGCACGATTGCAAATATAATATAGATTTAATACAACAGATCAATTAGCGAGAAGTTAATATTGTGTTTTAGACTCGATTTTTGCTCAATTTCACCAATGAAAATAGTTCTAAACTATTCTGAGCAACACACAGCAGTGTTTCGTTACGGAATGAATGCATATTTTTTAACAAAACAAGTGAGCCAATGATTCAATGACTCATTTATAAAGAGTCACTTGCTTCGATTCGGAATGAATCAGCCGTTTGGACGAATTGGTTAAATTAATGATTCCCTCATCAAGTCTTTGCAGCCACATACTGGTGGTTTTAATTTAATAGAGCATAATTAAGATCCCATAAGACCCCACCCTCCCTGCAAATTACTCTCCAAAGCCACGCCTCCTCCAAAACACATGACCAGGCAAGGCAGACCAGACGCTGTCAGATTACCTCATGTCTCATTCACCGGTGAGAAAATATCACAGTACAATACACATAATATTACAATAATAACACTTTCCATTCTCGCTCAGTCTGCGATAGCATAGGCAGGAAAGAGGGATATGATTGGACGAACATTTTATGGTCCTACGCCTTCAACAGATGATATAAATACATTTAGAGCACTTAATTTGGTGATTGCTATTTGCAAAAAGTGTTTTTGAACCAAATCACCTACCCTGCCTTTAATACCCATTAAATCTCATAGCATTATTTATACAATTCTAATTGCAGCGTAAATGCATTCATGCCACCTCTGGACAGTCTCTGTATAAATATACCTAAATGCCACTTAAGATGCAGCTTCCGAAAACAATGTTATGGCCACACTGTAGCCTTAAACGTTAATTGGCATATCACAGCCATAGTTTTAAAGTGACTTACTCTGTGGCCGAGGTCCCATGACATTAGGCTGGTTGAGGGCCGGTGGCTGTTGTCCCGCTGCAGTCATGGGCGTCTGGTTAATAATCTGCTTCTGTAATCGGGACCTTCTCTTCTCCTCCAGCTCTTTCTGGATCTTATAGATCTTCTCGGCCAGAAAGTGATAGTATTCGTCCTATACAACACACACAGACAACAGTGTTAAAATCAATGTAATCGACACTGAAGAATTTGACTTTATTGGCCTTTAGGATGAGGTGTAACCCTGACAGAGGGGCTGTGCTCACCCTGCTATTGGCCGACTCGTACATATCCCCTTCCACTTTTCGTGCATAAGCCACCAGGTTCTCCATGCGACGGTCCTTCAGGGCGGCGGGGTCTGGCGTAGGGAAGATGGCCTGCACCCTATACAAACACACAGTGTTTTCAACACTGATAATAATCAAAAATGTTTTTTTGAGCAGCAAATCAGCATATAAGAACAATTTCTGAAGAATCATATGACACTGAAGACTGGAGCAATGATACTGAAAATTCAGCTTTGCATCACAGAAATAAATTACATTTTAAAATATATTTAAATAAAATAGTTATTTTGAATTGTAATAATATTTCGCAATATTATTGTTTTACAGTGTTTTTGATCAAATAAATGCAGCCGTGCTGAGCATAACAATTTAAAAACATTTATAAAATATATATTAATTCAAGAGTAGCGGTTACTAACAGTTTGTGTACAAGGTGGTTGCGGAGGTCCTGAGTGACGTGCTCGTGCCAGGCTTTCCTCACACCGGTGGCTGACAGAGGGGCCGCTGTGGGCAGGTTACCCATGCTGCCTAACGTAGGGCCGTCCGGCATCAGCTGACTGTGTAAGGAGAATCGGGAGATATTTGGTGAGCAAACATTATTAAAACACCAATTCTGAGCAATTACGAGCTGGGGGGGGGGGGGGGGGGGCGATGTTTTGGTAGGTGTGTCTTACTTGTTAGGGTTAAGGGTTGACGGCATGGTGCCATCTGAGACCAGCTTAGCCTGGTCTGATGGTCTCCCTGGACGGAAAAATAAACGAATAAAATAAAAATACATAAATACAATAATTCATAAATATTTCATATATTTCTTTTAAATATTTTATGTAATATTTCAATATTACATAAAATATTTAATACTTAAAAATTATATAAAACATGTTATTTATTATATTTTGATTATAATTCATTATATTTTCAAAGAATTTAAATATATAATAACCCTAACATATATCATTAAAATACTGAAATACTCAAACCAAAAGCATAAAACATTCATTACTTTGTAAAGTCTGTTTTGGGTTTGTTTCATGTTCTTGTTTTCATGTCTTTTATTTTGAAGTTTAGTTATGATTCCTGTTTGTGTCATGCTTCCCTTGCCCTCATGTCTTCATGCTATTGGTTCCCTTGTTGAATGTGTCATGTTCTGATTGGTTGTCATAGTCATGTGTCTTGTTTCCCATTGGTTTGTTCTTGTCATGTGACCCTGATTGTTTGTTATAAGTAGCCACGTCATTGCCTTGTTTCCTGTCGTGTAGGCTATCGTTAAATCTGCTGTCGTGAGTCTAGTCTGTTCATGCCATGCCAAGTCTGTTTCATGTCAAGCCTGTTTCAAGTCAAGTCTTCGTCTTTGGATTATGTTTGATTTTGGATTTCACTGTTGTAAATAAACTGGGCACTTCTTGGGTTCTTCACTACGCTCGCCTTCAGTGGACTCTTTACAGAATACACGACCAAGCAACATGAACCCAGCAGTTTCACGTCTCCTCTGCCTGCGTCAAGGCGGCCGGGCTATAGAGGAGTATGTTGCCGATTTTTGTGAACTTTCTCACTGTGTGGATTTTAATGACGTGATGCTTAAGGACATTTTTCGTTTTGGTATAGACGAACCTCTTCGTCGGTCTGCCAGGGGCTAAGATTTGTTGGTCACTAGAACGGTATATTGACTTTGTTTTGTCGCTGGCTGGTTCACCTTTTACTGTGGGAGTTGCGGATGAGGAGCCCCGCAACTGTGCTGTACCTGCACCAGAGCATTTTCACATCCCAACCTTCATGTCTGGAGTTGTTCATATCATGCCTGCTACGCCTAAGCCTTCTCACGTCATGTCTGCCAAGCCACAGCTCGCTCACGTCATGTCTGCCACGCCAAGGCCTGCTAACATCATGCCTGCTGCTCCAGGACCTGCTCAAATCATGCCAGTTAAGTCAAAGTTTATTCCTGTCATGTCTACCAATTCACAGCCTGATCACATCATGTCTGCCAATCCAGAGTCTGCTAACGTCATGTCTCCTACCCCAGGGCCTGCTCATGTCATGCTAGCAAACTCCAAGAGATTTCACAACATGGCTGCCATTCAAGAGCTTCTGTGGCAAGATGCTGCCACCAAGAATCTCTTTAGAAGATGGCTGCCATTTTAGAGTCTCATCAGTTCGCGGATCTTCCAGAGTCTGCCTACATCACGCCTGCCACGCCAGAGTCTGCTCACGCCACGCTGCCACGCCAGAGTCTCAGCCACGTCACGTCAGAGTCTGGCTCACGCCATGCCTGAGCCCATCGCAAGATGGCCGTCACGCTGAGTCCCCCGCCAAGATGGCCGCTTTCACGTCAGAGCCTCCTCGGGCCTCCACGCCACGGTTGTCACCAGTGGCCTCCCCAAAGGATTTTGGGGGCTATAGTGCACCCAAGCTCCTGCAGAGGAGCTTGGGCCAGGACTGATCGGGCCAGTATGATGGACCCACCACTGATGTCGCGGTGCAGCTGGCATTCCCAGGGCCTCAGCACTGGCTGTCACAGAGACTGTTCCCCTGACCTCAGTGCTTCCTGTAATGGCGGTCGCCATTTTGTGATTGTGGGCTGCTCACTGCACTCCTGAGGCCTCTTCTGTCCACGAGTCTGCTCCAGAGGCCTCTCATGTCCATGAATCTGTTCCAGTGCCTCCAGAGGTGACGGCTTTCACTGCAGAACCTCCAGAGGCGGCGGCGTCCACTGCAGAACCACCAGAGGTGGCGGCTTCCGCTGCAGAACCTCCCGAGGTGGTGGCGCCCACTCATGAACTCACGGTCTGTCCTGTCACGGCCACGGAGGCCGTTCCTGAACTCACGGTCTGTCCAGTCATGGCCACGAAGGCCGTTCCTGAACGCCCGGTCTGTCCCGTCACGGCCACTGAGGCCGTTCCTGAACTCATGGTCTGTCCTGTCACGGCCACTGAGGCTCCTGCCCTGCCTGTTCCGCCATGGCTCCCTGCCCTGCCTGCTCCGCCATGGCTCCCTGCCCTGTCTGTTCTGCCATTGCCCCATGCTCCAGGCCCGCCTTTGCTCCACGCTCCAGGTCCTGTTCCCCTTCACGGGCCTGGCCCTCCATCCCTCCCCCAGTTCCACCTCCGCTCCACCACCCTCCTGGACTGTTTGGGTTTTGTTTGGGTTGGGTTTTTTTTTTTTAGGGCGTCAGGAGCCGCCCTTAGAGGGGGGGATCTGTAAAGTCTGTTTTTGGGTTTGTTTCATGTTCTTGTTTTCATGTCTTTTATTTTGAAGTTTAGTTATGGTTCCTGTTTGTGTCATGCTTCCCTTGCCCTCATGTCTTCATGCTATTGGTTCCCTTGTTCAATGTGTCATGTTCTGATTGGTTGTCATAGTCATGTGTCTTGTTTCCCATTGGTTTGTTCTTGTCATGTGACCCTGATTGTTTGTTATAAGTAGCCACATCATTGCCTTGTTTCTTGTCGTGTATTAATGTTATAACCTGCTGTCGGTGAGTCTAGTCTGTTCATGCCATGCCAAGTCTGTTTCATGTCATGCCAAGTCTGTTTCATGTCAAGTCTGTTTCAAGTCAAGTCTTCGTCTGTTTCAAGTCAAGTCTTCGTCTCTTTGGATTATGTTTGGATTTCACTGTTGTAAATAAACTGCACTTGGGTTCTTCACTACGCTCGCCTTCAGTGGACTCTTTACAGACTTGAAATAAAATACACAAATTGAAAAAAAAAAAAAAAAAAATCAGCTAGTTGCCAATGCAACATTTTTCATTTCAATTTAGTCTAACCTGATACACTAAAATAATAAAATAACTAATAACTATATAGACATATGAAAAATTAATAAAACAAATGACTGAAACTTTAAACTTAAAAAAAAGAAAACATAAAAATTGATTCTGAATATTAATAAAGACTGTCTCTCAATGATACGCTGATTATGTATCTTTATTTATTTGTTTGTTTTTATATTTATTTTGCATGTATGTGTGTGTGTCTAAACAAACAACAAATAAATAAAAGATCATTTATAACTCATACTCCCTAAATGTTTTTATATTACATAATTTGATTTTTCACATGAAATATTACTATAAACATTTAATTAAGAAATAAAAACAAATAAATAAAAATACTTAAAATAACACTCATACTCTCTAAATAATATTTAATATATGTTAGATTTTCAAAAAAATGTATATGAACAAAATAAAAACAAAGATTTCATAATAAATACCCATAAAACAATTAAAAATTAAAAGCTCAAAATATAATATAAATATTTTTAAAAAAATTATTTTATAATACACAAGTGTTTGTGTATGTATATACATTTTTTATTATATATATTTTATATATTAACTACATTTTAAATACACATTGACATTCTTCTACAATATAATAATTGTTTACCGAGCGCGTTGATGGGTCTCATTTGCTGCTGGTGCTGAGTCTGCGGCGTCTGCGCAGTCGGCTGCCCGGGGCCCTGCGTCTGTGCGGGGGACTGGGCCTTTGTAGGGGTCTGGTTGCTGTAGGGGAGGCCGAGGGCAGCGTACGCCCGCTGCATGGAGCTGGGGTCAATTGGCGTGGAGCTAGGTAGAGCGGGCGCCGTCTGCTGCCCCGTGCCGACCGTTCCGATAGGGGTCTGCAGACCAGCGTTAGGGGGACTCAGCATTGCTGTAATGCAGGAAAGAGATGTCAGCGTATTTCAAACAAGATCTGCATGAGATTTCACGTCTGATTCTGCTTAAACCCTTGGCAGAATCTGTCCGTCAAAACAGGAAAAAAAAAAAAAGTTCAAACCCTGCCAAACAGTCGTCTGGAAGAAAACATTACTCATCTGAACAACGTGGAAAAAACGGGGGAAGTAGAAAGGAAAGGGGAGGGGGTCCGAGACGCCATTTGCATGGGGAAGAAATATGGCAGCGGTGACTCTCCAACATGCAATTCCCACAGCGCAAAAACAAACACTTTAGCTGCCTCGCGCTCTCAGAGTCATGATGAGAGACGGCTGGCAGAGGGAGAGGCGCTCTGCAGGTTTGCTGGAGCTGTAACAGTGTGAGATTTTAATGAGTCACCGCTCAGCGCCCCTCCCCCTCAGCTGTACGGCTCTTCAAACACACACGGCCCGTCTGAAACATTCACACATTCACAGCTACCATCACGCCTCTCCTTACAGAATCCTGCTGAACAACTGCAGATCCAAAAAACTGTGCAGCTTAAACATTCTTTGATCCCTGAATCCCAAATTACAGAAATAATGTACTTTAAATAATACACTTATGTGTATTCATGAATGTAATGGTTCAAGACACTTAAATGAATGCTATTGGCCATTAAATGACAATTTCTCATAGCTGGAATATATTAAATTTACATTACAATTAGTGCTGTCAAACGATTAATCGCGATTAATCGCATCCAAAATAAAAGTTTTTGTTTACATAATATGTGTGTACTGTGTATATTTATTATGTATATATAAATAAACACACATACAGTATGTATTTTGAAAATATTTACATATATATGCATTTATATATTTGTTATATATAAATATACATAATATATAAACAACATATTTTTCTTAAATATATACATGCATGTGTTTGTATCTATATATGCATAATAAATATACACAGTACACACTCATATATTATGTAAACAAAAACTTTTATTTTGGATGCGATTAATCGCGATTAATCGTTTGACAGCACTAATTACAATATAAATTGATAAATTGTTTAAATGTCTGATTAACAGCTTTGTGGACAAATATAAATTTGGACTACAAATGAACTTCTTTACATAAGGATACAGTTTAAAAGCACATCCTTGTGAAAAAGTGTGCTTAATTGTATTGAATGTGCACTTGTAGTGTACTTCAAATCTTACAAGAATACTTAAAAAAAAAAAAGTACTTGCAGATAAAATATCAATCAAATAAAGGCCACTTAAGTGTACTTACAGTACACTTTCATAACTGCTTCTGAACACACTTAAGTACACTTTTAAAACATGTACTTTGTAATCATTTCAAATTAAAAGTACTTAAAATGTTTTAATCTTTTCCCATGATTTAAAGCGCACTTATTTTGATTTAAAGCACATCTAAAGTACCTGATCATAATTTTAACTGTAGTTTGTTATTCAATATTACATGTAACAACATTTTAAATGTAGTAAATTGACCATAAAAATAATTACAAATACATGACATACAAGTTTCAGTATATAAGTATATTTTAGTAAATGCTCACAACTATATTTCAAAGACAATATAAGTAACTATGAAACTGAGTGTAAAGATGTATTTAAGTCCTAATTATGTGGGTCAAAACAGCACTGTAAAATTCTATCTAAATTACACATTTTCATCTG
The DNA here is from genome assembly GCA_021397915.2 of Tor tambroides. Lineage (NCBI taxonomy): Eukaryota > Metazoa > Chordata > Actinopteri > Cypriniformes > Cyprinidae > Tor > Tor tambroides. Next base: position 69,857 of record JAFVLL020018007.1, on the reverse strand, counting down.
ATTGGAATTAACAACCACTAAAGTGTCCGAAAATATTACATTCAGTTTGCACTTATATAATTATATTATTTTAAAGTATATTATTTCAAAAATTAAGGTTCTTGCACACTGAGTCTGAAATTTCCGTAAGCGTTTTTTTCGTATTCGTCATCCTAAAAATTTGTCGCGCACAGACTCCTTGCACACCTAGTCCGATGTGTATTGATAAATCCGTTGCAAAAAATTGGCAAAACAATACAAAATGGACTGAGGATGATTTTGTTGTCCATCCAATCCTGAGATCGCATAGAGAGGAAGGAGAGTTCCTGCGGGATTATCCCAAGCGATTCAAAGTTTACTTCAGGATGTCAGTGGCTCAGTTTGATGCTTTTGTTAACGATACTGGAGCCACATATTAAAAAGAAGACCACCAATTTCCGTGAAAGGACCTATACAGTGCTTTGTGCTGCGAGACGAAGTGGATCAACTTGTCAGACGCCATTCTGGGTTTTGGCGTTCGCTTGTACGGTGGCTCTGAATTGTCAAAATGCTTGCTACGGATGCGAAAAATGCACAAAATTGAACCCGATCTGATTTTTTATGACGGACGAAGGTTTCGTAGGCAGTGTGTAAATGTGTTTGACACAACATGGGATCATGTTTATTTTTTAACGTGCGAAAATTTCAGACAACAATTTCGTAATGTAATGTAATTCTCATACTTCCATTTATTATTCCATAGAAATTTCAAAATGCTTAATTAAATAACATTACATAATAATTATCATTATTATTTTATATATGTAATAAAAAATATACAATATTAAATTAGAATATAATACAATAGAAATATTAAATGAACATTATTATTATTCAGATGTGTTGTCGTGAAGTAAAGAGGAAGGACTCACGTTGCTGGTTGCGTTTGTCACTGGCGTTCTTCAGCGGGAGGCAGACGGGACAGTCGTGCCTCGTGCAGTTCTTCCAGTGCGAGATGATCTGCCTCGATGAAGCACAGTGAGCCACTGCAGAGACAGAGACACAAGAAAGCCTGAGCCAAAGTGCTGCAAAACTGGGAGCAAAAAGGTCCTGTGGGAAAGCAGGTCTGCAAAGCAGACACACACACATCTGCCACAAGTGATTTCACTAAAACCACAGCAAAGAACGCCATTTTTTCTGCGACGTTTTTTCGTTCCTCACAGGAAGTAAAAGTATGACAAAATGACAAAACTCACAGGCAAACAGATCATAATTGATGTTTAATTACAGTTATGGGGAGCGAGATTTTCAACCAATGACATTTCACTGTAGGAGGGATTATCCAGTGGGACGATGAAAACAGAAACTAAGCGAGTGCTAAAATTTTATAGGTTAAGGGAGTAAAAATTTAAAACTAAATAAATTAATTAAAAATAATAACAAATAAATATATGTGATAATTCTAATTATTGCATAAAGCAATTATAAATTGCATTTTATTACAATACAACTTAATTTATATGTAAATTAACATTATTTGAGACTATTAACATTCATTTACACTTACAAATTAGAAAATAAACATTAAAAATAATTTATTAAGTGAAATAAATCTGAAATAAAATATAATACTAGATGAAAAACATTTAATTAAAAAAAATAAATACATTTTGACTTGGCAACTAACTGAAATATGTCAAAGTACTAAAAGTAATAAAATTAAAACGGAAATGAAAAACAAATGAAAGCTAAATAGAAATATAACAATTAAATCTAACAAAAATAAAATCGATAAAACTAATAAAACAGTGAAAATGTAAATTAAAATGATGCTGACAATATAAAAATAAAAACAAATCAAAATATTAATGAATACTATATTAATATGTTTTATATAGTATATAAATATTATAGTATATATATTGAAAGTATATATATTATAGTATTTAAATATTACTAAAATACCACTGGCTACATTGTTTTTTCTATACTTCCTGTGGCTCAATTACGCTCAAATTAATTACATAATTACACAACAACATTTAAATAAAATTACTGAATTTAACTTTATTAGAATAGAATTTATAGAATAGAATTTCAATAATTTATTGTAATTATTAATACTAGCAGTACGACTTAATTGATTTTAAATTACTTTAATAAATTAATATGATTTGAATATTAAAATTAACTGAATAACATTAAATAATCTATTGTAATTATCAATACAATTATTTTTCTTTCAAACTGATTTAATACTGAGTAATATCCACAGCCACTTCTCACAAGATATTTGCATTATAATATTAGCATTTCGATATTTTCTATCCTAAAGTCAAAATAAAGTGGCGGCAGCACAGCATGTCAAAAATAGACACCGTCTTGCATTGTATTGAGAAATTATGTAGATATTACAATCGAGTTGCGTCACACTGCTCGTTTCCAGTATCAACACAATCTTGATTTACTGCTGCTGTGATTTATCGCGTCACACCTGGTTTGTTTGCCGGTCACGGGAGGAAGCGAGAGCCTTCAGAAGGCACCAAACACACGATGCTTTAAGAGTCGTCTCTAGCCTTCATGTCCCTCCTCAGGAGTCCGAGAGAGAGACACGGGGGTCACAGCGGAGCAACAGGAAATGAGCTGGCACCGTGGACGGCACGCTTGGCACCAGGCTGGTGTTTGAGTTGAAATGAAGCCCTGTGCTACAGCTCTGAGAGCAAAGCAAGCCCTCTCCCGCCGTTTGCCAACCCCTTAATATTGCATTATGCCATAAAGAGCACGATTTTCTCTCTAAATGGACTGTTATACTTGAGACGGAGCAGAGCGTTTGCTTGGGAAATTCCCCGTGTGCGCGAATGAAACGTTACTGGCTGTGAACCCAAAGGTGTTCACAACGTAAAATTTAAGATGCATTGTTGTGGCGGTAACGAACCTCAATGCAGTGCCTTTCGAATGTCTGTGTCATTAAATCGGATGTTATTCTAATAGCTAGCTATATAAATTAGTAGTACACTAGAGTGTAGCGCTGCTGCTCCGTCTGACGAGCGCAAAGACGCACACAAAGCTGTAAACACCACATTAGGACAAAAGCGTCTCATTACGGCTCGCGCTGAGACTAAACACAGATCAGACAGGTCTACTAACACACACCTCAACCCACAAAACACAGCAGACACTCCTCAAAGACTTCTAAAACACACACACACACACACACTCTCTCTCTCTCTGCACCAGACTCATTCTTCACACAACTCCTGTTCCATATCCAACTTGTTTCAAACTCTTGCAAACTTCAACTTGTTTTAATAAGCAATGTTATATATTGTATGACAACAATATAATATAATATATACCAAAAGAGAGAACCAAAAGTAACACATTTTGTAAATTCGTATCTTCATATAAAATGTGCAAAATAACATTTAATGAAATTACATTGATATAATGTACATTGTTTATTAAATCATATAAATAAAAAAAACTATAAAATATATTGATATATAAATATATTTTACAAATATATTGTAAATATTTAAAAAATATAAGCAACTAAAATGTCACTTCTGTTTGTTTATTAATAAATAATATTTGTTTATTAATAAACAAACAAACAAAAAAGTACCAGTAACAACATAGGGTTTTTTATTTTTAATAAATATTTTATTATTTACAATTGTATTAATTATAAATTACTGTATACTGTAATTGAAAGTATTGTATACATATTTATTCATAAATATATATATTACATAAATATTTAACTTGTACATTAATAAATATAAAATGCACATTTTGTCAATGGTATTTTGTAAAAAAACAAAAAAAACACAAATGAACAATATAGTAAAATATATTAATAAAATATTTCATATGCATTTTAAATATTTTCTAGTGCTGCCAAACGATTAAATTGATTTATAATGTAAAATATAATAATATAAATATATAAATGTAAATACATGTAAATATTTTCAAAATATATAATGTGTGTGTATTTATATATACATAATAAATAAACAAACAGTACACACACATATATTATGTAAACAAAAACTTATTTTGGATGCGATTAATCGCGATTAATTGTTTTACAGCACTAATATTTTCTTAATATTTATAATTTCATAAATTATACAATTACATACTTATATTCTATTTTATTTCTAAACGAATAAACAAAATTCACATTATGTCAGTGGTATTTTTTATAAAAATTTAAGTGTTACAAAATTTTTTGTTCAATGCATTTTTCTCTTACTATGTACTACAGGATTAATATTAATTACTAAAATACGAACAATGTTCACATTAATAAATACAATATTAATAATATTAACTTGTTTGCAAGGTGCAACACACCTTTTGCGAGAATCGTTTTAAATCGATTTGAATTGTTTTTTCCCAAACATTTTTTCCTCACCCTTACTAAAATAATTTTAATTATACCATTAAGGAACAAGAGTCATTAAAAAAAATAAATAAATAAAATGTAGCATAAAGTATACATTCAGAACAACATCCGCAATCAATAATTTGTAAATGTTTGATTTGTTTTCACAAAATACGCTTACTGTATTCGCAATTTCGCACAACTTTTCATGTTGAGGTCAAAGCAGCATGTGACACTCGTGTTCGTGAATCATGTGGAAAAGCTTTGCGTTATCCAGCAAGCGTTTGAGCTCTGGCGACGGGCGTTTGACATGGACTCACCTTGGCAGGATTTGCCGGCCTGGCAGTGGGTCATGTGGTTGAGGACGTTCTTCATGGTCCTGCAGTGGGGCAGCGCACAGGCCCGCACCTCTCCGTTGGCCTGCTCGCGCCGCTGGCACTTGTGGGCGTGGAGCAGCAGGACCAGCTGCTGCTGGATCAGCTTGCGCTTCTCCGGGTCAGCCGTGGGGCCCGCCGACACGCCCTGACCTGCCACCATCCCCACCGACACCTGCTGCTGCTGCTGGGGCTGCGGGCAAGAGAACCAAAAGTCAGCTTTCACCTGCCAACTCAATCCTGTTAGTGTGCGTGATGGGAAACTCACCATATTCGGCACGCTGGTGACCGTCGCCCCCTTCAGGTCAGCTGGAAACTGGGGCAGGCTGTTGGGGAGTGCGCCTTTATTCTGAGCGTTCACGCCAGTCGTGCCCATTTGTTGCCCTCCACTCTGGTACTGACCGAACGGACTGTTGCCACCTGCCATGCCCATCTACAAACCAAAGAAAACGGGAAATATCACGTCAGAGGAGACACAGACACAGGATCTCATATCTAAAATGACAAGCAAATGATTTTTTAGGATCACTGTTACTGTAGTATAGGATAAATTAGCAGTGTTTTAAAGGGTGAAATCCAGAATAGGAATCCACGCGATTGGGAATTTTGCGTGAGGGCGAAAGATTTCCCCATGTAAATTTCGTAAGTTGGTCATGTGAATCTGCCAGAATGTTGACTAGTAACAGCAGAGTATCTTCGTTTGAAAGTGACTTTTGTGTGAGCTGTGCTTCATGCATCACTACAATATTGAATAGTGGTCAGTTTTTTGACAAAATGTCGCTAATGTGACGTACATTAACAGATAAATTAATAATAATTTTAAAAAATCAGTATTAACTGATAGGAATGCATAATATATAGGTAAAATGTGGTTTTGATTTATATATATTTAATTTAACATATCAGTCGAATGTTGCGTTAATTTCTACTTTTTTACATTTAGATTACACTAATAATTTAATATCACTTAAATATAATCTTTAGCTTATCTCAAAATGAAAATCGTAATTGATAGCGAAAACATAAATCACTGAAATACTATTAAAGTTTTAATTAATATTTTGACATTTTTATATATTTTTAATTTAAATTTTGGTAGTTTTAGTCATTTTGTCAGTTTTATTAGTTTAAGTTTTTTTTTTTTCGTCATCCTACGCCCCATGAGAACTTGCGCCAAAAGTGGGAGTGTCTTTCGGTTCGAAGTAAACAATCAGAGTGTTTGAAGAAATTTCGTATGCTCTAGTGCAGCCAATTAAATGTTCCTCTCATAGACGTCAATCAATCAATTAGTTGTTTAACAAATCAAGTGGAGTTGCTGGATATGATCTTGAGTGTTCAGCAGAGCAGGGCTTCCCCCGTCACACAAGAGTGTGTCTGTGCTGATCTCCAGCAGCGTGCCGGCCGCCCGCTCTCCTCTGTTGACACTGCTCCAGCAGACCAGATAAAAGAGGCCAGCTGAGTGGCACACACACCGGCCCTCCCTCCTCCACCCCTCCACCGCTCTGCTCACTCATTCATGCACACCAACACACTTCTCCTGCTGTTCTCTGTGCTTACTCATCCACACACACACACATTATCTCTCTGTCGGAGCAGCCAGGATTCACTCTCCCAGCAGATCTGCACCGTGCCCAGGATTTCCTCACTCGTGTCCTCTGCTTCACACCGACATCCAGAATCACTTATTCACCCTGGTACATTGTTATTTGACATTGAAGACATTTGCAATTGTTACAAGACACTTTTTCCCCCTTATGTGGAACTCTTGGAGGCACAATATGTAAGACTTTTGTAATAAAAAAATCCAAAAACTACTTGCAGAGTGTGATATATTTCATGCAGTTGTGTATTTATGTTATCCCAAAAGTTCCCAAGGATTTGTAAATCCAGAGAAATTCCAGTTTTAAATAATCATTGTCGCTTGTCAATGACGTAATATCTGCACTATCCTCAGTTTCCGCTTGTAGAAACTATGGCAACACACAGACACAAATGTGGCTATACAGTTAAACTAAATCCATTACGGCTGTCGCGATTAAAATGAAAATAAAAAGTGTTGACCGCAGCATTGAATTTAGATTTGCTCAGTTGTTCTGCCACGACACGTTTTTACAGTGTTGTGCATTACAACCAATCACACACGAATCCGTTGAGCTTATGAATGCAATGGCCAATCAGAGGCATTCAGATGAGTTTTTGTTCACTGCATGCGCTCGCTGACTGAATTCAGCTCTCACGTGAATTCTCTCATCATAAACAACAAAGTGCAGATGTACGAACGAAGTAAGAGATTCAATTGTCAAACCGTGTACAGACAGCTTTACTGATTATAAGGGGAGTTTTTTGAGAGTGCTTAAACTCACGCTAGACTTAAATCAGTCATAATGTTCTTTCACAATGTAAGTTCTTTGCTCGCATTCTCTTTTATTCGCTGTTTGAATAACTGTGGAAAGTACAGGTAATAAAAAAATTAATTCATTACCTCATCTGTGAACATCCTCCTTCATAGCGTCATCAAGCTTCGCCTTTGTTATTGTTTTGTTAAGTGTTTTTTTCTAGCTAATGAGTGACAAAAACATTGAGAGTAGTAATCGAACAACATATCTGCATTTTTTTCATTATCGGCATCAATATTTTCTCTTCAACTGATGCATCAGATGCGGGACTTTTATTTTGACAGCATGCACGACTCATACTTCGATTTCATAAATATGATGTAAAATATATTTATATTACAGCATGTGATTAAATATATCGGCTTTATACCAGCCATTAGCCACCAATCAAAAAAACTAAAAATTATCGATTGACTAGTTGACAGCCAATCAGAATCCATCGGATTTTAAATAGACTGAACATTTAAAATAGCAAGACACAAAACTGTAGCATGCATATAATAAACAGAAAGTTATCAGGTGTTGGTGTCGACAATAATACAGTTATCGTTAATTACACATTTCTCAATAAATGAAACATTTCATTGTAGCTGGACACTATTATACACTAATGTTACATACAGTTAAGATACATGTACCGTCACTGACTTTAAAATGTCCCATTGTTTTAAAGCTGCAACTAAAAAAAATCCCACTTAATTCGCCACCTCCTTAAACTGCAGCCAGATGGAACCGGATCCAAAAAAAAGGTATGCCAATGCAACTGCGAAAGGTGAACTGGACAAATGGACTAGCGGGTACTACAAATGATTCAATTATGCCTAGTTAAGCGAATACGCTTGTTCAAGCGGCAAAAACACAAGTTTGGCTCGTAGCCTTATCGATCACCTGGTGAAATGTGTATACATATAAAAATCACACAACAACAATAGTAGCGCAGACAGAATGCAATAACATATTGTTTGCTCCAAAATGAAGGAAATATGAATCTCACAGTGAACAGATGTTTCTTTACCATTTGCTCAATGTGAAATAAACATGGAGCCGAAAAGAGCGAGCTGTATGGGCCAAAAGCCACTCCAGATGAGACTCTTGTATGATGAGAGCTCTTAACTGCCTACATGACACCGAAAGGGCACAACTGCTTCCTGGCGGTGTCCTGTTAAACCAGAGGCCAGAAAACACTGCCCTCAATCTGACACCACCAGCCTCCAGCTACGACTATGATCGGCTATATACTTGATATATTTTTTCCCCTACAAAATAAGAATGAAGAGTTTTCAAATTATATATGTATCAGCTATAATGCACTTATCAAAATAACAGAAGCAGTCAAATGTCAAAAGTTTCAGCAAAAAATAGTATTTAAAATAGTATCATTTAAATTATAATTATATTATTATAATTTATAGTTTAAATTAGAGATGCACTGATACTGAATTTCTCTGCCGATACCGATAGCCGATTATTCAGAATGATATCGGCCGATACCGATAAAATTTTTTGACGTAGTCGCATTTGTGCCAGTGCATGGTCTGCACTGCTCCAAAACGTTTATTTTCCCAAATTCCATTTTATTTTTCAACAAAGTGCATGTCTTGCATTTTTTTATTTTTTTTTATTTTCTGGACTCCATTTTAACGGTTAAATTAAATTTCAGTAATCAAAAAGCATGTCTAATTAATTGAAACCATGAAACTTTTTCAAATCGAACAACGATTTATTAAAAGTTTAATAAAAAATTTAATTTTTAGGGCCCTATGAAATGTTTCCGTGTGCTACATTTAATTTTTCTTGGATTACATGTTAATGGTTTAATAAAACTGTAATAATCAAAATGCATGTGTTAGTAAGAAACAAGTATTTGATTTCATTCAGCAAATATGATGCAAAGCGGAGTAATGAGTAATTTTTAAGAAATGCAAAATTCAAGCATTTTTCAGCCCTAACCCCTATAAATTACTAGCTCTGCGTGCAAAGGGATTTGAATTCATAATACAAATGCACACACCTGCCATTTCTGACATCCAAGTGCTGCTTTCAGACCCCATCAGTCACTAACCCATCTATCATAGAGACGAGTTTTGTTCATCAAATTTGCATAGAGCACAGATGAGATGTGCATGCATGTAACATGGCACTTTAGGCTGAGAGCTTTTCATTTGCCTTCCCATCAAGCATAATTCTGCGGCTGGCGTGATCGGCAGGCCTTCAAACAAAATGGCAGAGTTTAAGAGCGCTCTGGCATGCAACCGCTCTCGTAACACAAGCATTTAAGCCTAATAAAAAACACAAGTGCAGGAATGAGTCATACAATCAAACAATGAGGCAGCAAAGCGCGGCTCCAGATCGAGAGCGATAATGCGAGTCCGTCTGCTGCCTCGCTGACAGATCAAACTGGACACACAACCTGATTTACACACCGATCGGATTCCACCGCAACACTAGAGCGATGAAAAAAGACTTGAAACGGATTTCACAAAACATAACGGTCATAACTTATACTACACAGAGTGACTTAATGGTATCCATGTGAATTTTAAATGGAGGGATGCACCAATATTAAAACGAGAGCCGATATTAAAATGGCTGAATTCAAGTTAGTTGGAACATTTTCTCTAGGGCTGCCACCAAATAAAGATTTTTCTAGTCGCCTAAAGCCGGGCACACACTGTGCGATTTTTAATAGTCTTTTACGATTGTTACTTATTAGTGTTGGGCGATACGCTCAATTTTCATATCATCCTATCGTCAGCCTGTGAGTTCGCCGACATGCGATATTATCGTGCTATTTATTTAATTATTTATTTATTTACTCAGTCTAGTGCGAGTTTATGCACTTTAAAAACACTCCCGTTATAATCAGTGAATGTACACTGCATGATGAATAAATCTCTTATACTTGCATCGCACGTATATCTGTACTTTGTTGTTTACGATGAGAGAATTCGCGAGTCTGAAGTCAACGCGCGCTGAACAACGGAACGCCGTTGTTTCAGCGATGACTCATCTGAACGCCTCTGATTGGCCATTGCACTCATAAGCTCAGCATAATCATGTGTGATTGGTTATAACGCGCAACACTGTAAAAACACAGAAAAAGAAATATAATGCAACGAATAAGCCCTAATACTAATTAGATAGTATTACTAGCCTGATACTACTACTAATAATAATAATAATAATAATCGTCTTGCTATCGTCAAAGGGATCAGCCACATGCGATATCTCTGACTATCATCGATACACGATCCTATTGTCTATCGGCACAACCCTATTACTCATCAGACTGTACGAACACGATCACTTCACACTGTGGGATCTCAGTTGTCAATGTCAGACTGTACGACAGTCAAGATACGTTAAAAATGGATGCGCGCAAGAAAAATTGTCTGGAGTTTTACATTATCAACCCATACATATTCAGTGATTGAGCTGCATTACACGCAGGGCTGATGTTGTCTAAAGTATATGAATGTCAGCAATATCTGTGTATTTAAGAAGAATAGTGTAAAAGCAGCACTACACACTAGGGCTGTCACTAATGATTATATTGGTAATCGAGTAATCGGTCGATTATTCTGACGATTAATCGAGTTATTGGATAATTATAATTTTTTTTTTGTAATAATAAAAGACCTAAGTGAACAACCGGTGTTTATCATAGCAAAGGCAACATATCAGATGAATTCCGTGAGTGGAGGACGAGAACGCCGGAGATTATAGTGGTTAGAGGAGATCTCTAGCATTAATTCTGACCATGGCTTGCCTTAAAAAACGAAGACAGTTTGATGTTCGTCGTAGAAGTCATACTGCAGGACTGTGCACCAAATCTTCCAGACTCTGCCAGAATTTCAGAAATATGAGGTAAAAATATGATTGCTACGGCCATTCACCAACGGCTGTCGGTGAACATGTCAAACCAGTGATCAAAGACTACAGATTTTAGCCAAGGGTTACAGGAATCTTTTAGGATTTTCAAAATTTTGTCTCAGCCGACCAAATCGTGGCCAAAATCGCACAGTGTGCGCTGGGCTTAAACATGCAATTAAGTCGACTAATTGCACATTTATATTAATTCAGTTAATTAAATAGCCTATATGTGGGGTGGTGAACTAAACCATAATGAGCCTTTAATATATAGCCTATTCCGTGTTTTCTGCGACTATCAGACTAATAATGTTTTAGTCGACTAACGTTTCATCAACTGGTCAGCCCTCAATTTCGCACCTACTATTTAGTAAAAAATGAACCCATTTTATTTTAGTTTTAGTCATTTTAGAACTTCAACTCATTTTTAGTTAGCTGCCAAGGCAACATTTCTGAGTTTCTTTAAAATTTTTTACATTTTTCATCTAATAATTTATGGTATTTAAGCTTTATTTCAATTAACGAAATAACACATCTCTTTCCTCTTTATTTGACCCTCTAACTCTAGCTCTCTCTATTCTAATTCTATTCTTTAAAAAAAAACACTAGCTTTTCTATTGCTTTTGTATTCTATCTATTTGTTTTCTTTTTATTTGTTATACAATTAACAAAAGCAAAAAAAGGCCTCTAACACTAGCTTGCTCTATTCTTTCTATTCTATCGGTTTTCTTTTTATTATATAATTTAAAAAAACAAACAAACCTTGCCACATGTACTGCGTTAAGCTAACTGAGACTTGTTATAGCACTTGCATATCATTGCTCTTTTGTTAATTTTGATTGCTTCCATTGTCCTAATTTGTAAATCGCTTTGGATAAAAGCATCTGCTAAATGACTAAATGTAAAATGTAAATGTAAATTAATGAAAACTATTTGAATGGTTTTAGTTAATAACAATAAAACAAAAATACTGGCTAGAAACTGAAATGGAAAAAAAGTAGAATATTGCAAAAAATATCTGCGAATAACACAGAATTCACATTCCATGGGGAACAAAATTGTTATTTCCGGGTTAGTCAGAGAAAAACAGAAATGGAAGTTGTAGCCACTGATGAAGCGACCACCGCTATTTTAATAAATAAATTATTTGTGGCTTATAGCGAGCAAACAAAACACTCGGACAAACTTTATGTTTGCTAGCAATCAACAGCAGATGCTTTATGACTGTGTCAGTATGTTCTGGAAGGTCATCTGGACAAATAATTCACTGACATGACCTCAGGTAAAGTTACATGATTTGTGTGATGCACAACTAGGAAATTATACAGTAAATAAAAAAAATTACAGAATAAATTTTTTATTAAAATCTGCTGTTTCCAACCAGGATTTATATACAATATGCCAAAATTTGCATCAATATACATGAATTGATAATAGGAATATTCATCAGGGACCGTTTTCATTCGCATCCTCTCAAATCTTCTCACAACTCTGAACTCTAAACTACTGAAACCACAGCAAAGGAAACTGGCCATCTCACCTTGTTGATATTGCCGGCTTGCTGGGTGTTGATGCCCATCTGCTGCGCCCCCTGTGTGAGCGTCTCTGCCAGGACACTCCCCGCTCCTCCCTGTGCCGCCGCCCCCGTTGCTCCTCCCGTCCCTACAGAAGATGCCACCTGCATGCCAGCACCCTGGTACTGCATCCCCGGCGCTCCTCGACCGCGGCCTACAGAGCCGAGAGTCCCATTGATCACCTGACCCGGCTGTCCAGCCGCGTTCTGTCCCATCATGCCGCTGTTCAGCATGGCCTGGTTAAATCCCGTGCCGAGTCCCATGCCAGCTGAGCCGGCGTTATTGCCCTGCGTCCCAGGAGTGCCGCCTGGTTTCTGTGTTTGAGAGGGGTGGGAAGGGGAGCCCTGGCCCAGGGGACTCTTTCCAAGCCCGCTCAGCTGAGATCCGATGCCGCCGGGTTGCGGACTGGCCGAGTTCATCCCAGCGCTGCTTCCCGGCCGCAGGAGCTCGGAGAGCTGCTTGTGCTTGGCAGCAGCGTCGGGGACCATGGGGCCGTGACCGCCTGTACCTGTAGCCCCGCCGTTAGAGGACATGGACATCAGCCCCAGGTCTCCGTTAGGTATCAGCTCATCTGGAAGATCGTTCTCCAGGTCATCCCAGGAAAGTGAACCCAACTCTGAGGAAATAAAGAGAGGGAGAAATGTAATTTCGTGTGTGGTTATTTCTTCTCTTCTCTTTATAAGGTTGTGAGTTTCTTATTGACCTTAATGCACAGAAATTTGACGTGAACGAAAATGAGAATTTGATGAATGCCTCAAGACGTGTCTCAGAAACCCAGTTTGCAGGTTTCAATTCATGCATTTTTATGCAAACACTGAGAAATTGCATAAAATTTGCTGGTTGGGAATTTCCAAAGTGGATATAAAAAATATGAATATGATCGCTTGAGGCAGATACATGTTTTATTCATCAGGAAGACTTGCACATTTACTGTATAAATTTCCAGATGAGCCAAAAAAAAATTAAAATTAAGATAAATATGTTTTAAAAATTGTTTTACAATTAAAAAAAAAAAAATCCCCATATTTAATCTCATTAGCTATGTTTCCATACATGTACTTTTATGCAAATATTGGGAAACTGCATAAAAATTGCTTGTTGGAAATTTCCAAAGTGCATATAACATATTTATGATCGCTTGAGATGCATTTTTTTTTTTAATTTGGTAAGAAGACCTACTATGTGTTGCTACTTGAAATATATTTTTTTAATAAAAATACATTTTTCCAATAAAGAAATCTGAGGTTTCTACAATTTAAGCTTAAAACATAAAAAGTCTCAAAATGGCGAATTCGACTCTGCATTCCTGTAAAATGAAAATGCCGTCTACACTGACTGAGGTCTATTAAATTTCATATTATTAAGGGTCTAATGGAAGCTGTGGTTTTGACACCATGAAAATATTGTTTTAGCAGCTCCATGCTGTGAGGGAAAACAGCAGAGAGAGCGCAGTAGTCTAAATCAATATGCCTGCATGAGGTTGATCCGCCGCCAAGTCTGCTAATAGCTTTAATAAATCCACCTCATCTATTAAAACCTGCTAATGAACGAATGACGCGTTATACACACACACAGGAGTGTGTATGATACCTCAGAACAGCTGGGAGGAAGGAGACGTTCTCAATCACGTCTGTGACAGTGAGAGACTAACGACAGATGTTAGCATGTTTAGCAGAGTAAATGCCACCAACACAACAGGACGGATGCTAGAGATGATATCACCACTGATTCAGGTGTAAAATTAATGGATTTGATAATGATTTACTCAATATTTTTCTAAAGAGAACGAGCCTGCTTAAACTATAACAAGTATAGAGTACATACTGCATACTACACCATTCACTAGAGATGAATTAAATGACAATGTGGTGTACTAGAGTTAGTGAAGTTTGTTGCAGGACTGTTTCACATAGTATTTTATAAAAACACAAAGTATTCAGTACATACTGCATCGTACGCCACACACAAGTGAAGTTTAAGTGACAATGTAGCATACTACTATTTCTTACATCTACCATTTATGACTCGCATGGCATTTTTACAATATCACAGGCAGCATAAAGTACACACTGCATGGTGTGCCGCACACTAGTGAGGAGAAGCAACAATGTAGCATACTACTGTAAAATTTACCACTGAAGACTATTTCATGCTATTTTTTTAATAAAATCGCAGATAGTATACAGTACATACTGCATACGTTACTATACACTAGTGAGCTCAAGCAAAAATGTTGCATACCGTTTGTAGTACTTACCACTGCAGACTGTTTCATATACTACTTTTATGAAAGTATACAGTACATACTTAGTATGCTGCACATTAGCGACAATGTAGTGTACTACTGTTTGCAATGTTTACTAATGAAGACTGTTTTACATATTTTTAGAAAAACACAGGCAGTATAGAGTACATACTGCATAGTATGTCACACACTAGTGAGGTTTAATTCACAATTTAACATACTACTGTTTATGTTTACCATTGAAGGCTGTATGTTTCATATGTTTATTTTAATTGTAGATACAGTGCATACTGCCAATAGCATGCCAAACACTTGTGAGGTCAAGTGACATTACCACAGCAGATTATTTCATATACTAGTTTTATAAAAATATACGCAGTATACAGTACATACTGCACGGTATGTCACACACTAGTGAGGAAAAGCAGCAATTTAGCATAGTACTAAATGTTACATTTACCAGTGAAGACTATTTCATGCTATTTTTATAAAATCGCAGATAGTATACAGTACATACTAGTGAGGAGAAGCTACAATGTAGCATACGACTGCAACGTTTACCACTGAAGACTATTTCACACTATTTTTTTATAAAGTCACAGGCAGCACATGCATAGTGTGCACTAGTAAGATGAAGTGGTAATGTTTGTAACATTTACTATTGCAGAATGTGTTTATGTACTATTTCTATAAAAAAAAAAAATAAATTCACAGGCAGCACATACTCCATAGTATGCCGCATACTAGTGAATTCAAATGACAATGTAGCATACTACTGTTTGTAATGTTTACTGTTGGAGGACTGTTTTACATACTATTTTTAGAAAATCAGAGGTACTATACAATACATACTGCATAGTATACTGCGCACTAGTAAGGACAAGCAATAATGTAGTGTACTACTATTTCAAATGCTATATTTAAAAATAATAGGCAGTATGTACAGTACCTACTGCATAGTGTGCCAAGCAATGATGCAGTGTACGCTCATTTGTAACGTGTACTGCTGAAGACTGTTTCAAATAATATTTTAAGAAAAATTTCACAGTATAAACATGAATGAAATGAAATCAAGACTTTACATACTATACTTACAGGCAGTAAGTATACAGCACATACTGCATAGTGTGCCGCACACTAGTGAGGACAAGTGACAATGCAGTATGTAACTAGTATGTACAGTACACATTGAATAGTGTGCAAAACACGCAGTGACGACTGTTCATAATGTTTAATGTTGAACACTGTTTCACATACTTTTTTTAGAAACTTGCAGGTACGCTAGTGTGGTCAACTGACAATGTAGCATACTAAGTTTGTAATATTTACCATAGCATAATATTTCACATGGTATTTTTATATAAAATAGCAGGCACAACACAGTACATACTACACAGTACTTCACACACTAGTTTCCCATTCTGAAAGTAGCCTGTTTTCGCAGCCCTGAAATCTTGGTCAACTTTTGCGTGGTGTTTCCCAGAGCACCATTGTCAATCTATGCGCGACTCTGATTGAGATGCAGCACGGGTAGCGCGGAGGTCGCACCGGTTCGAGAGTAAACACAGACACGCTGCCAGACACAGCAGGTGCTAAACACGAGGGAGGCAAGTGTAGGGATCATCCCTTTTCTTTCGCTCCGTTTAATGACCCACATCACGGAGCCAGACTCGTGCAAGTCCTCGCTTACACACTCAGCTGTCTAGTGCCAACGTCCCGCCCCCTCCGTGCTTGGAGCCGAGCCAAAATTCAAAGCAACGTCCACGTTCGGAAGCACCTTGGAGTCTCGAGTCCCAACAGGGATCCAGATTTCTCCCTCCATCCTCCATCAGGGGCTGAAGCTCGTTATAGTGGCTCCGGTGGAGGGCTATAAATAGTCTTTCCGCGCGGCAGCAGACCACAGCTGTCGTTCACAGCGTCTGAAAGATAGCAGGCCGTCTGAGCTGGGACAGGTGCGCCTCGCCTGGGATTTCACTCGGATGGGGAGGATAGCAACGGATGCATACAAACCAAGACTTTTAGCTCAGCTATCCATCTCGGTCTCTTTCAGTTGCTCCCTAAATCCCACATTTCAATCTTAGAATAATCATTTTCAAGTGTTAGGTGTTCTCATTCTAATTCTGAATACATTCTGGTTCAGTTGGGCATTTCTCAGTTATAATATCGATTTGATACTATAATATCGCAACTGATATTTGTATTCAGCAAGGATGCATTACATTTATTAAAAGTGACAGTAAAGACATTTGAAATGCTGTTCTTTTGAACTATTGAAATTCTGGCGGGAAAAAAAAGTATCATGGTTTTTCCACAAAAATATGAAGCAGCACAACTGTTTCCAACTTTGATAATAGTAAGTAATGCATCAAATCAGTATATTAGAATGATTTCTGAAGGAAGAAGGTGTAATATGCACACATCCAAAAACTGTCAATAAACTAAAATCAGCACACTGCCACTACTGCTCTCAAAAAATCAATTTATTCAAATCATAACACCACTTCGACCCTAGGGTTGTTTATTGACAATGATTTCTGAAGGATCACGTCACACTGAAGACTGGAGTAATGATGCTAAAAATTACACATTCAAATACAAGCCAGCTATTTCAAATTGTAATGATTTTACAACATTTTACAGTTTTACTGTATTTTTGATTAACTAAATGCAGCCTTGGTGAACATGAGAGATTTCGCTCAACATTAAAAACTATACCAATCTCAAACTTTTGAACGGTAATAAAGAAATACTCCAGAAATGCTTCTAGCTAATGCTGGAAATCATGCAGGGAAACTTCTAACTCAGTACATAACAAAAGTATCAATTTTAAAAATGAACCACGGAGCCCACAATATGCAATTCCGAACTTTCTGAACAAAACTAATAATTAAACAACCTCAAATTGCTCTGCAGATACCGTCCAGAATATCCAATACATTTCGTATGCAAAATTTATTTTTGCAATGTGTAAAATCGTTATAAAATTCTAAACTCATGAAGCCTTAAACTCTGCAGTGCTGTGGTGAAATGTGGTTTAGGAAACACTGGCATAGATTTAAAAACTTGGGATTTTAAAAACCAGTATCAAGAAGTTCAAATTAAGACGCTAAAATCAATCTTTTGAGCCAGCCCTACTTTATGTCCTAAGAACAGCAGAACAACAAAGCATGAACCAGGATTTGAAGATCCAGATGATATATCCTTATAATTCCTTCTCGGGTTTAGGAGTGTTTGCACACATAACACTGCGAGCATGTGCCGGCTCTGAGCAGCAGACCGGGTTCAGGTTTCACAAGGCTGTTCAGGCCAGACCTGCCGCTGATAGACAGCAGTGGAGTGGAAAGAGAGACGGAAGGAACTCTTGGCACCGCGGTGGAAGGTTAACACGCGGCTGGTTTGGTCACATGGCTTACCACTAAAAGTTTTTATTGGGCTGAATCCCATCTTGTAAAAGTGTCATGTTTCCTGCTTTCATCCCAGTTCACAAACACGGCATTATCTCTAAATCCCTGCTTTGGTTTTCGAGATGCATTTTACTAACAAAATTCTCTAGGTCACTTGATTTAGCTACAAGCAGAACATTTATTTCAGAGATGAAAATGTTTAGTTTTCAACAACAACAACAAAAAAAATAGCATACACGTCAAGCAAGATTTCTTAATTAGTTTTGTTTAAATTCAATGGCATTTAAAAGTGCCATATATTTTTATATATTTTCTGTTTTTCTATAATTAATAATAATCTTTGAAAAATATATATTTTACAGTATTAGCCTTAACAGATTTGGTTGTTTTCTGAAAACAAATAAATAATTAAATGGTACATAACTAATTCCTATGATTTTTAGCTTTAGAGGTAAGAGTTTTAAAAATACAAGTAAATTCAATTAAAGCAAATTCTCAGATTTTTGCGCTTTAACATTAACTGTTGGGATGTTAACACCCTCTCTGAGAATTTCTCAAAATAATTCCCACTCGCAAGTTGACCTTCAGCAAACTTCAAGAAAATGACATTTTACAGACTTCAATTCAAAGCGCGTTTGTTTATGAAGGCTCTCAAACTTTTGCACAATAAAAAGTTAAAATTCATCATTTTTTTTAGTGGACTTGACTATTAACTTGCTTAACTGTATTATAGAAATGTCTTAATTCTTGACCAAGTTTCTAAATTCCATGGTTTCTAAGATAGAAGGACGTTTCTGTAAAACAGCTCATGAAAAGCAATTAGCCAACTACTTCAAACAAGCAAACAACCCAAAATATGTATGTTTTCATGTAACAAATACAGAAATATGACAAAATCTGTGCTTGACTTGGTTGGCTTGTGAGTGTGTTTTCTCTAAAGACAGTGGATTTAATTTGGTCTGACTGTCCTGTGATGTGTCATCACTGCTGAGATGATCCAGGTCTGTGCTTTCAGACTAAAACACCACTAAATGACCCCAGTGTATCATGCCAGAATCACTCTAGTGAAATATCTTCAGCCCTCTTGATTCTGCAACACATCAGTTTGGACGGCTGATGGGTTTTAAAGAGCTTTCATTTAAGAAAAGGAACATTCTAGTCCATCTATCGCACCTCAGGCATCAAAAACACGCAAAAAGCCCAAAACAGACCAGAATGGCATGTTGAGCTTCAAACGACAGCGATTTTCAGCCATTTCATTATAACAAGGTCCAAATAGAATCGACACGTTTTTTCCACATTTTCTGAAATGATTGTAGGGAAAATCTGTAAAAATTTAACTTGCGACGCTACAGTTGTATTGGTCGCCAGAAAGTCGCTCGCCAAATCCATGAACGAAGATGCAAAGATGGGGAATATGTCAGGGTCTGTGCAGGAATAGTTATAACCTTGCAAAACGATAGGTGCGTTCACATTCCCGTACACACACACTATTCCATGCAGTTTTGTAAAGAGTTTGAGTAGTGTGTTCACACTGAAAATTCCAAAAAGAAAGAGTTCATGTTGGATATTTCATGCACTCAATTGTCAACAGATTCTGATGTTGGATGACAAAATAATCTTACTGAATTCATCCACTAGACATACTATGCAATATGTGCTGAACTAAGTACACAGTGTGCAGTGAGTCATTTTTGACTAGGATTGCAAAGGGGCGGGACATTTTTGGAAACTTTCCAAAAAAAAAAAAAAATCCAAAATTCTAGACTATTTCCAGAAACTTACCAGAAATTTTCTGCCTCTTTGCAACCCTACTTTTCACACAACTTATAATACGTTCAAAAAGCATTAACAATTGGAACAACTGAAAAAAATGCTTAGATAACTGATAAATATTCAATAAATACACTAAATATCTGTGAACTTTTATTGCCCAAAACTGTAATAGTGACCACATAAAATATATACATTAATTTTACATAATAAACGGAACACTGCTCAAAGACCTGAAGTACGACAATAAGTGTCTGGAAATGTATTAGGTCAGTGATTTTGTTTCAAAGCAAGGATGAATTTAGAGAAACAACTTTTCAAAGAGGGCTAACTTAAAGCTGGAATAAGCTATGCAACTTTTGCCGAGATTTTTGCGGTCTGGACGCTAGTTGCCGAAAGTCAGAGCCAGAACTTATAATTTAGGTAGTGTGTGATCCTTATTCATTAAGTATATGACACACACTTTTTCCTTTTTAGCAATTGAGTCACTTTTTGAACCATTTGCCTATAATTATAAATGTGATGCATAATATGTGAGCAGAATCATGAAACCCTGTTATAAAAACAAAATTTACTGTATAACGTGAAATGTCGTGGAATTGGCCAAATTTTGAATGAATAACTCAAAAGTAGGGCTGTACAATTAATCAAACTCAAATAACGATATATACTAATATCTGTGACTTATATTTAAATATGCATGTTCTGTGAATTTTGGAAAAAATATTAATTTAATGATGTCAAATTTCAATGACATCATCATTGAAAAATTAGGTATCTGAATTCTTCCTCGTCTAAGCACCGCCACTAACAATAAACTCTTAAAAAATAAAGATTCCTAAAGGGGGTTTTCACAACAATGCCACAGAAGAACCATTTTGAGTTCCACAAAGAACAGTGAACAGTTCTGAAAAGAACCATTTTTTCTTAGTGTGAAGACGATCTAAAGAATCTTATCCCCAAATAAAGAACCTTTCACTCAATGGAAAGGTTCTTGATGGAACCAAGACACCAATAATAAAGGACCTTTAAGAGTGTATTATAGCTAAAAAATAAAGTACTAAATTAATTCTCCTTTCAGATCCATTTTTGTTTATACATGGTCTTATTTTTTTAAATTATAGCGGTTTATGATTATCGTAACAAATCACCCACAGCCATGTAAACATCCATTAACTCATGCATATCAAGATCTCTGGCTATATTCTTTGATCTGCATGGTGTCTCAAAGCATGTTCACAGCACAGCTGGACACATCTCTGGTGTGCAGCACCCAAGCGCTCTAAGCGAAGGCATCTGTGTGAGTTAACTAACTCTAAGTTTTAGCTGACTGTTGTGTGGCCTTTTGGGAGTGTTAGGGATGTTGCTCTTTTAGCTGATTCCTCATTAGTTGACTAATCAGTTTTAAGGAAACTTTGTACAATTAGACTGGCTTCAGGTTCACCATACCGAGATGGGTCACGTTTTCATGCACATTTATGTCTGATTTATGACCTACTATAAAACAGCTAGAATGGAAAGGGTTTGAGGTGCATTTTTAAAAGTCTTAATATGTTAAAAAAGCAACGCTTGTCACAGATCATTAAAAAAAAAAAAAAACTGCAGGACGCCAAAGGCGTCCATCTATATGTCAACGGTGCTTTTAAAGTGAATTTTCCTACAGATTTTTACAATACAAACAGGTTAAACACAGGATGCTAAGTGAAGTGTCGCCAATAAAAAATACCAAAAAAAGATTAAGTCAACCTCACTAATCATCTACCTGGCTTGTTGAATGACTAGCCAGTGATATTAGCTGTATTTTTTCTGTTGACGTCCAAGAAAAACTTACCAACAATCACTTTGTATTTATATAAGTCTAGCATAAATGACAGCAAGAGTATTAATATTAAATTCTTTAGTGCAAAAAAAATTAAAAATTGTGCAGAAAAATTCCAGAAATAATGTGCCATTTGCTTGAATTTGCAACAACTTTTGCGATCGCAAACTTTTTTGAAAGTTTGACACTTTTTGAAACCCCAATTAGAACCTTTTCCACCACCGACCCAAACTTTTTTGTTGCAAAACCACACCGTTCTGTAGCACTTGGATATGTTATCTGTTCACACTCGTATTGAAAAGCCTTCATGTAAACAGCGAACCAACTGAACCAAATGAAATTTCGATGAAACTGGTAGAGCCGGTGTAGATTTGATATTATCTTGTCAACTGGAAAAATCTCATCCAGTTGTAAATGTGTAAAGCATGTAAACGTGTGAATATGACTATCTTCTCAATCGAACATGCAAATGTTTATTATTGCTTTATGAACAAGTCTGTGGAGAAAACTGAATAGTTACTAAATATTTGCACTAAAAAAGCTCCTCTGACATATTTATCAAGCTTTTCTATCAAGATATGTCAACATGGCAAAAACAACAATTATACTCACGATAGCTTCAGCAACATTATCACCAAAGCTTTCTTCCAGTTTTGAACGCGGTGACTGGGAACTAAATCTCTGATCGGAATACATTAGTGCGTGAAAATGTAACCGAAAATGGGAGTCGAAGTGCAATGTTTAGGGCTGATATAAACAGAGCTTCCAGAGTATAAAGATAAAAAAATGCCTAAACTTGCTGCAAAGAACATTTATTGTCGATATATTAACTGCATAATATGATGATGAGTTTTCAAGAATTGGTGTGTGGAAAAATACTTTACTATTCCAGAAAACAAAGATCATGTCACAAGAGGCGTTGTATCCGCACCGCTCAAGTCCAAATGCAACTGGAATCGTTTGGCTCGATGGTGGAAAAACACTTCCTGATACAAATTACACACTTCACCTGTCAAAATAATCATATCATGAAGTAATATAGTCCCAATGCACGTAGGCAAGATAGATGCTGTGTGATGGTCCAACAAGCACTACTTTGTGAATGAACAGCACAGAAGCCAGAGAAACAGGTCTCTACAGGTGCAACAAGACTTCTCGGCTATTAAACCGAGAGCTCAAGTTTACATACAAACACACTAGCTGCCTGCAGACACAGATAATCAGACGCATTACATGCTGATTAGCATAAATGAGGGGATGCTGAATTTATGTAGCCTGTATGTGCAGAGTTTATAACACATTTGAGCGCTAGTCATCGCACACATGGTGCTAATCTAGGCCTATAGCATGCACACTGCGAAGGCCACGACAGCTATTTATGTGGTTAATGACAATTGAGGCGTGACGCTTCAAACGGGCCTAAAATTAACAGGTTTGCCAGCTAATACAACAAAGTACTCTTCTAACTGGGCAACACAGGTTAACAAGTCGAAGCACACAATTATCAACTATTTGGACATTCGCATGTCTGTTTATTTACAGCAAAATTTGAGCAAAATTCATCCCACTGAACAAAGCAGGAGTGCTTGCCACATTTAAGACAAAGTGAGAGACTTTGCACACTCACAAAGCGCTAGTTTGGCTTTCCGAGTGGCCAGCCATGGGGTTTTAATATTTTAAAGTCTCAAAAGTGCACTCAGTAAGTTTTTGCCTTGTCAAGTTTAGATACACGTCCTCTTTTATGCTTTGTAAAGCGACACGGTTGGTCATGTGACCTCAATAGCGGCGCCCATGAAAGGGCGACCCGCTCCATGTAAAACAAAAACGCTTTTCTGGAAAACTGAAATGAATATTTGCTTTGTGAGAGATTAATAATTTTAAAAAATAAATAAATAAGAAGTGTTTTTATCAAAATCAACGTCAAACGCATGATAAACGTTATTTATTTATTTTTTTTGTTTCAATAAAAGGTCTAAATGCAAATGGTGAACCTTAGTAACGCGTGAACTTCCTAGTAAGCAATAATAACTGCGTGCACATTTATGACTGTATCATAGCGACCATAAACGAAAACTTTCACTTTCAGAAACTGTCCCGGGACATTCTCCTGGATCTGTCGCTTTCCTTCACGCACTTTCAGCTGGAGCTCTTTCCACGCGCTGATCTGAGAGAGGCCTGAAGGATGAATGTGATGATGGACAGACTGATGCAATACGCTATAAAAATGTCATCTGAGCCTATTAGACAGACAGCAGTTAGGTGTTTAAATGCACAAAAGTTTGAACGATAACTTCTTGATTCCCTAAACTCCAGATGCATTCTTCTCGCAATGTTAGTTTCATTAGAAGCTTAAGTCTAAACTACACATTAAAACTGTCATTCACCCTCCTGTGTGTCAAAAACTCAAAATGTCACTCACCACTGACTTTCAGCGTTTGTAAAGACACGCACTGAAAGCTCGTTTCTCCTTTACTGTCAAACGAGTTCTGAACAGCGTGGGGGTGACCGGATGATTTCAGTTTAAGGTGAAGCGTAATGGGCTGTTTCTGGACTCGTTTGACAGCTGGCGAGTGAATAAGTGTGTTATAGTGCTTCATAAGAGGAGTATCCAGCAGGTTTGGGATATTAGGCCTGCTGCTGGACTTTTACCTGGAGCGTCTGGAGCAGGTGCTGTCAGCTTCGCTCGCTTCGCGCTTGGAGGGCCACCTTCTAGCACATTTTCAGCCATTGCGATTAAAATTAGCTTCTGGCCGAATGTTGTGGGGAAAAATTCAAAGCGAAGGATCCTTTTGTCGGAAAAACAGATGTTACCTTACTTTTGAAAGACGTGGGGAGTGTGGAGCGGCTCGGCGGAGGATTTTCTCAAAAAAGCAGCAACAGCGCCCCGCGTCGCCACCACCATTCACCCCATGATAATCCAACACCCAACACCCACATTATCATCGTTATATTACCAAGAGAAAACGCCTCCTTTCCGCGAATTCAACGTTAAATCCCAAATAAAATATCCACAGGAGTCCTCGCGCGCGAGCGTCGTTAATGTTGCAACGGCACGCGATCCATTTTCTGACGTCAATTTTTTCCGTGCAAAAATCGTCTGGCTCCGTGTAAAAATGCACGGTTGCATAAAAATGCGATATTTTTGCAAAACAGTCCCCTCGGCGCTGTCCGTCCTCCAAAAGCGTCCGGTAAACAATAACCGCTCGGAGCGAAATACGGACGCAAGCGCCGCTCTGAAGGGGAAATCAGATATACGAGGGTTTTGTGGCCGACGAACGCCGATCAAATCCAGGATTTTTCGCCAAAAATTCCTTCGCGGCGATATAAAGGTGTCATTTTCCGCTGAACGGTGTCGTCAAACCTCGATTCGGATGCTCCGCGTCCAAAAATAAAAAATAGTGCTCTATCGAAATCCTGATTCCGAGCCGAGACAAGATGGCGGCTGTTGATTCCTTCGATACAAAAAGTTTTTTTTTCTTTTTCCAGATAGACGGAGCCGAGGGGGAGGGGGAGCGCGAGCGCAATCACGCCCTACGTCAAACCTGTGTCAGCGCGCGAAGCGGCCGCTGGAGGCGCTAGACGATCACAAACCTGAACTCAAGCGTCATTTACGCATCAATAATCGTAGACAAAATCGTACTGGGACAAGAATTTGAAATACATAGTTTTATATTTAGCCGGTAGTTTGCGATAAAACAAATTGTTGAGAAACAGTGCAAATTATATTCATTTTAAATATATAAAACTTACATTTATAATACAAAAATGCATTATTTTGATATGTTATGCCTATTAATTTTTTTGAGACTAGAATTTGAAATAGTGTTACATTTAGCCAGTATTATAGTCTGTATTAAAACAAGCTGTTGAGAAGCAGTGCAAATTACGTTAACTTTAAATCAAATAAAACTTACATTTTTATATTCTGATAGTTTTTGCCTATTGATTGATTTTTTTTTCTCGTCTTAAATTATATTCCGACCCTCACCGAACATACACATCTCTTCTGATATTAATAAAAGTATCAATTTAAAACATAAGTTATGGTTAATCGTGATTTAAATCGCCAATATTTTAAAAACCAACACACACGCACATTTCTTCCACACATAAAACAGACACACACCACTTCTGGTATCTTTTCATTGTTTCTCTACTCTCGAAATCTGGCACATGCACATGTATTATCAATTTTGAAACATAAAAATCAAATAAAACAATACATGATATGTACATACAAAGTGAGTGCACTGTGCAAATGTATACAGATTATGCTTTTTGCCTGAATATAACGGCTAATAAATCAATACCCGCTGTGTCTCATGTGCATAAGAACAAATTATTGAAGAACATGTGCTACTGGGGAAAAACAAACAAACAAAAAAAACCATTCCACAGCTCTGTCTTGCAGCTTCTGCCCACACTATTAAAATTCTTTGGTATACACATATTCCCATATATGGCACAAAAATAATTAATACAGTTAATAAAAGCATGTGAATATTTAAGGATGCATTTTTAACACACTTGAGCACCAAAACAAACAGGTTTTAGATTTGCACTCAAATATATGTCTCTTAACCAATTAAGATTTGTTCAATTCTATACAAAACAAAATTGTGAAGCAGTGAAAGTCATGTGACAATGGCAAAATAACTGAAAATAAAAACAACATATGATTCTCCAAACTGAAATCAATCCTTGATTTTTAAAACTAAAATGCAGAAACCCTACAAGAATGCGGGCAGTGGTGAAGAAATGGGAACAATCGCGCACAGAACAAGATTCACACTTTTCCATTTTAGTTCATTTAAAATATCATAAAACTTTAGTAGAATTGAATCTGAGGCACTTTTCAAGAGTTAGGCCTTAGGTGCTTGTTACGTTAGGTGAAACTGGGCGCAAAAACCCATTTCTCTTTGCTTTAAGTGGCTCCCTTTCATAAATATGCACTTTTGATATTAGGCTCTGTGGCTGCACACCGATTCATGCACAGCCCCAATAAATACAAATGCATTTAATACAAAACCACATACATTATGCACAATTAATCATAATTCAATACTGTAAGAACTGGGCTTCTTTAGCCAATGGAGTGATACAATAACTCAAAGGTGAATGTGTTGGCTGGAAAGCAGTGCACCATAAAACAATTAACAGCAAAATCAAATCCCTTTTCCATCCCGAAATGTTCCATTTAAAGATACACAGTGTAAATTAAAAAAAAAAAAAAGGCTGGAATTATAATTCACATCAAAGAGGAAATAATATGATACAATAACATAATATTGCAGGTGTTGTGAAAGCTGCGGCGTCAAAAGACACCCTGATATTTTGACTCTGAAGCAACCTGGTGTTACAATTGAGGGGGAAAAGAGTGAACAAAAAGGCACTGGATTTTTTCCATTTTTGAGAACGAACTAGTGATTGCTCTGTAAACAGAAATAAAGAAAGAAATCTGTCCTCCTCAAACCTCAGAGCCAAGCTTATCCATTATACATGACGGCAGAAGATACAGATCCTAATAAAGGACTTGCTTGAGAATTGAATTGATGATTGAAATGTAAGACGCATCGCAAGAGATACTGCAGACTATTCTCTAGTGTTCTGAATGCATCAGAGACAAAAAAAATCAGGTAAAGAAAAGCAAAGAAAATCAGATCTCGGAACAACTGTTGAAAAAAATAAAACGAATTCGTAGAGCTGCTGTCAAAATCTCAACAGAATTGACACACTCAAATAAAAAAAAGCTATCAGATATTCTAAAAAAGTAGGCAGAAATGAACATAAAATTGCAAGCCGTTCGCCAACTATGGCAGCACAAGAACCTTCTTCCTCAAGGCCATGGAGTGAATTGGTATCACAAGTGCACGGTGATCAATAAAAACTATGGCGAATTGGCGATACCAACTCAGGCTCTGCTGGCACGATCACAGTGGAAAACAACTGATTCGAGGCACTGAATGAAATGAATTAAAATGCACTGATAAACAATTCAGCTACAAAATCTGTTCAACTGAACACTTCATTGAAGGCTTCGTTGGCTGGAGTTTACTGGATATATTTAGGGGAAAACACAGTGGCGCTCGTTCTGCTGTGTTAAGATCCTTAAATATTTTAAGTGCCATGCTGAAAACTTAGATTTATTCATTTAATTTTGAATCCTATAGGATGTTCCCTCAGGCAATGAGAAACGTTAAATTGTGGGGCTAAATTTTATGCAAAAAAAAATGCACTGAACCTCCAAAAACATTACACTCTGAATTTCCGAACGCATTACAATCACCGGCCCTTGTATCCTCTAATGAAGGGGAGAGCGCGCACAGCATGGTTTCTGCCATCTTTCTTCATTGCGTTTCAAACAAATAAGGCTGATTGTGCTATTTTTTTCCTCATTTCATGAGTTGCTATTTTGCGTAAGCCACTTTTACCTCCCTTTGATAAAAGCTACATTGTTTGCTGCCAGATATACTGGATATTAATATGGGCATTGTGGAAAGAAGTGCTGGAAGCCCATCTTTATCTATCCGCCCTTGTCTTCCTTGGTTTTATTTTAATGAGATATAGGTGACCGACTACATAGTAGAGCGGTGAAACTAATACACTGACTGTATATTCATTATGATAACTTTAAAACATCAGCCTGTAATCCTGATTCTAATTAGCAAATGGCACGTTTTCAATCATTTTGTCTCAAAGAGAGAGGAAAAGAAAATACTGAAATAAATGAACAAAATAATACGGCATTAGAGGTGGAATACATTACCAAAAAAACAGCATTTTTCACTGCCAGCGTCTTTTAAAAAAGCTATGCTGATATATTTGTTCAAACATCTCTTTCATTTGTTCCTTTGACTGATCTTACATGTTGTGAAGGCACTTTATAAACAAAAAACTAATTATAGAGAACAACAGAAATATTAGCTCCATCCATTTCCCCCTCTGTGCTACACTGTGATCCACACAGCAGATGCTTAGTGCACCCGTTTTTCTATTTAGGTCACGTTATCAACACATATGCCCTACACAGGCTAATGCTACTCATTGGAACTCCAACAGTTGTGGTCGGAAAAGCCCCTTGAAGGAAGTAGAGCCTGAAAATTATCTGCGGATTGGCTCTTGAAAAGGGTCAGCCGAGGTGAGGAGGAAATCTGAATCACTCCGCTGCCCTGAGCTTTGTACGCTCATCTACATCTTCATCTTCCTCTCCTTGTAAAGGTGTCTCTGGTCTGGCTAACGGCGCGTACAGTTGTGTTATTGAGGGAGGTTGTGTACCACTTAGCGATGGTGCTTGATAATGACTCTCGTAATCCTTTTCTTTGAGCTCGGGGACAGGAGAATTGTTCTTAGTGTCTTGGTGCAACTCCTCTGTAATCTGAGACGGGCCTAATACACGGCCCTGAGGCACACCGTGGCCACTGACAGAGGCAACATTGGGAGAGGAGCAGGGAGGGTTTAGTGGTGCAGCAGATGTTGTTGTTGTTGTATTGGCAAGTGTGTTGGGCTCTAAATGCCCAACAGCACTGTCCACCTGGCCTTGTTCCAGGCTTTGCGTGGACTCCGATCTGCCATCGTTCATTTGGGGATACAAGTAAGTCCTCATCTGCCCTTTCCCTTTAACGTTTACAGTGCCACGATAATCGAAGGCGTAGTTCATTCTGCTGAGCACACAGTGGCTCTCTTCGCTAACTTGTATGCGGCACTCCACTCCTGTGCTGTCCATGCGGCTAGCGATGTTGACCGTGTCGCCCCATATGTCGTAAAGCAGCTTGGTAGTGCCGATGACGCCGGCAGTCAGGGGCCCGTGGTTGAAGCCAATTCTCAGCTTGAACTTGAAACCCAACATGTTCTTGTTAAAATCGTCCACCACGCGCATCATTTCAAGGGCGAAGTCAAAGAGGGCACATAGGTGGGCGTGCGGATGTGGCTGTTCTTGGCATTGCTGCCCATTTAATCCAGATGCCGCCATGTAGGTGGCACCAATGGTTTTAATCTTCTCTACATTTGAGAATGCAGGCTTGCGCAACAGTTCGTCGAAGTCTCCGATGAGTTCGTTAAGTACTCGGTAGCACTCTTTCCCACCCTCGTAGCTCTCTTCGTAGAATTCGCTGAAGTTGACAATACTTGCGAAGATGACCCCGACATTGTCGTGATTTTTAGAGTAACTCTGGTTGACCTTTAGCTGCTCGGCAACATGGATGGGGATGATGTTACCCAGCAGCCAGTCCGCTTGATCTCGCATGGTCTGGATCTTGATGCGATGCTTGTCAGCTTCCACATTTCCGTGGTAATGCAGACGGTAGCTGACCTCGAATTCCCGGTTGAGGAACCAAACCAGCAGCAGCAGGAGGAAGAAGGAGAGCACGGTCTCTAGGACGAGCAGGTCGAGGGCTGTGGGCGCAGAGTCCAACTCACTTGTGTGATCTACTTCGGCACTCTGGTTACTCATGTTCCTGGAGCCAAGAGAAAGAGATTTCAGATTTGAGTGGTCTGTTCTACAGAATAACACCACCAATAGTAGAAGGTGCTCAAAAACACCCTTTCAGTTTTAAGATGTTTTATGTCTTAAACCATGTATTGCGCTAGGGGTGCATAGACTTGTCACCATGTCTTTATCACGTGGCAGTTTTAATGCCATAGATTTTTAAAACCTTCTGACATTTAAGCATGCATTAACCTGTGATTAAAGGCTGGAATATGCTACATGACCTTTGCACAGATTTTTGCCTCAATTTGCAGTCTGGATGAGATGGCACTAGTTAACGAACTTAAGAGCCAGTCTGCAGATTTTCAGGAATACACATGGTGTATGACGGGCACAGACCATAATTGTTTTTAGCTTCAGACTAGGAGTCCATTTAATGGAGGATTTCAAATGTTTGATATTTTGAGCCCATTTTTGAACACATATCGTTGTTATTTGTCACGTCTCCTATCTGAGTTTGTTATGTTTGGGACGACTTGAAAGTCTGGTAGTGTATAATTAGAAAATAGTGTACGGATTGTCACGTATTCAGGTCAAGCTGGCAAGCAAATTATTATATGTGGCTCGTAAAAGTATACTCGTTGTCTGGATTAAAGATAAACCCCCAACAGTGGACCAACGGTACAATGAGACTTTCAGAATTCTTCCGTTAGAACGTCTCGGACCCGTTAGCAATGGAAACTAGGCTGAATTTGAAAATTTATGATCCCCATTCTTTTGCAGTCTCCCTCAGAATATATCACAAGTAAAAAAGGCCGAGTATGTTTAAATTGGAAATACTAACATGCTGTCATTGAATGCTGGGAGATACATTCTGTATATGTTTATTTGATTTAACATTGTATGTAAAGCATATATCTCTCGTATGTTGTTGTGGGGGGTGTTCAGTTTTTTTTTTTTTTTTTGGTTTGTTCTTCTATTTGTGAAAAGTTATTGTACAAAAATGAAAATAATGTACA